>JAOTQR010078434.1:0-11300 GCA_025774065.1 Solanum ossicruentum
AAAATTACACTTTCCAACTGCTCCAAAACCTTATAATTAGGCACCGAACTTATTTCCATTAAATTACACTTTATCAATGAAAATTTTCAAAACGACACTTCGCCCCAATTACGCTAATTACGGGGTCTAACAGTCTATGATAGAAAAATGGAGGAAATCTAGATCTCGCATTTATCTTACTTAACTTACTTAACCTTGAATTAATTTACTTGGCCTAAAGGGAATCTAATTTTTGAGTCGTTTAAGTCTGACGAGAATAATATTCTACGACTAGCAATTCCTTTATTTGAAGACCGACCCATTTGATTGACTAATCCTTTAATGGCTTCAGGGTGAACATCTTGTAGACTCTCATTGGATATATATACTATGTATTGTATTTGAACCTTACTATGACTATTATAGATTGATAATGGGAATTACGCTATATATTTAAGTTTGATGTGAAAATGTGGAAGATCCCAAGCCCCGTATTACCCCCATAGAGTGAGTCATACTTACCAACCTCTTAGTTCTTATGTGTTATGTGCTATGTGATTCCATGTTAATCTCTATAACTTTGATATTCCCATAGCGTGAGTCCTACGTTCCCATCCCTTAGAACTATGTGTTTACTATTTGAATACGCTTTCAAACCTATGATGTAAATTTGGATACTCTGAGGCTTATTTGGGGGCTCTTGGGTTCTTATTTGCCATGTTACTCCTGAACCCTAGGTACGGGTGGTGACAGAGATGATATTAGAGAACTGGATTTATAAATGGTCCTCGAAGTCTAACATGGCGCATCAAGTAGAGTCTTATTCATGGTGTGAAGCACGCTACATCTATGGGTAGGAGGCTACAAGGTGTTTTAAGAAGTGTTTCTCTTTTTCATGATCCTTATCATGCCATGGGACATGTCTTTTTCCTATCTCCATCCTTCCCTATCGAATATGGAGAGTTACTTTGGGCTTGTAATGCAATCTAGGCAAAGAAGATGTTGTAACTGATCTTATAGATGAGGTTAGAAAGGAGTTGGTAAAGGATGTGCATTGTTTGACAACCTTGCTCCTTTGGATATTCGAAGTATTCTTAGGTTGGCTGGCTATTGTAGGAGGTTTGTTTAAGGGTTCTCATCTATTGCATCTTCATTGACCATGTTGACCTAAGGAAGGCCATGATTGTATGGTCAGATGAGTGTGAGAAGAGTTTTCACACTTCGGGAAATAGGTTTACATTAGCTCCTATTTTGACCTTATTGGATGGCTTAGATGGTTTGGTAGTCTATTGTGATGCTTACCTGATCGGGTTGGGTTATGTACTTATGCAACACGGTAAGGTAATAGCTTATGCGTCAAGGTGATTGAAGGTGCATGAGCATAATTACTCGACTCATGATCTTGAGTTAGCAGCGCTGATGGTTGCCTTCAAGATTTGGAGACATTATTTGTATGGGGTCCACATTGATGATTTCACCGACCACAAGAATTTCTAATGGGTGTTCACTCAAAGGGATCTTAACTTGAGACAGAGAAGATGGTTGGAGCTCCTTAAGGACTATGATGTGAGCGTACAATATCATTCCGACAATGCAAGTGTTGTAGCTGAATTCTCTTAATAGGCTATCTAGGGGAAAACGTGGCTCATGTTGAGGAAGGGAAGAAAAAGTTAGCAAAAGATCACTATTTTGCTAGATTGGGTATTAGGTTGGTCGACTCTAACGATAGAGGCATTCATGTTCAGAATGGGGCCGAATATTATTTTGTTGTTGATGTTAAGGCTAAGCAGGACTTAGACCCATCATTGGTTGTGTTGAAGAGGTTGATTGATAATAAGATTGAGGTTTTCTCCCAAGGGTGAGATGGTGTAATTCGGTACTAAGATCAACTATATGTTTCGGATGTTGATGGTCTTAAGGATATGATCATGAGTGAAGCCTATAAATCTCATTATCCTATTCACCCAAGATCTACTAAGAGGCACTAAGGTTTGAGAGAAGTGTATTGGTCACATGGTTTGAAGAAGGATATAGCCAAGTTTGTATCTGAATGCCCGAATTGTCAGCAAACGAAGGTAGAACACCAAACACCCGGTGGTTTGACTCAAAATATTGAAATTTCTACTTGGAAGTGGAAAGAGGCAAAAATGGATTTTGTGGTTATTTTCCCTCAGACCCGAAAGCAGTTTGGTTCAATTTGGGGTATCATTGATTGGATGACTAAGTCGGCTCACTTTCTATCAGTTGAGACTACTCTCAATGTTGAAAACAAATGTCAAGTTATGTAATTTAGAGTTGGTCGACAAGATCATATGCCTACTTGTATTATGTTGGATTGCGGTACCCGACTTACCTCTCACTTTTGAAAATCATCTCAAAGGGGGCTTGGCCCTCAGGTGAAGTTGCAGTACATAGCACTTTTTATCCTCAATCCGTTGAGCAAGACGAGAGGATAATTCAAACTTAGGGGGATATGTAGAGGTCTTGCGTATTGGAGTTCAAGGTTAATTGGGGTGATCATCCACTACTTATTGAGTTTGTTTAGAACAATAGCTTTCACGTTAGCACTGGTATGGCACTGCTTGGGGTTTTGTGTGGTAGAAGGTATAGGTCCTTTGTGGGATGGTTAGACTTATATGAATGACTTTTATAGGCCCGAATTTAGTGTTGGGGGCTATGGAAGGAGTGGAATCATTTAGGGAAAAGTAGAAGATGGTTCAAAGTCACCAAAGATTTTAATTGGACGTTGGAAAGGGGGATCATGAATTTTCTATTGGTGATTGGGTGGATGTGAAGGTATCACCTATAAAAGGTGTGATGCATTTTGGAAAGAAGGGCAAGTTAAGTTTCCCGGTATGTAGGCCCTAATGAGATTATTAAGCAATGTGGGAATGTGGCCTATAGATTGTATTTGCACCAGAGTTTAAGTTTTATTCATTCGGTTTTCTATGTGTCTAAGTTGAGGAAGTTGGTTGGTGATACTAGTGCTATTATGCCTTTGGAAGGTATTGAGGTTGAGAAGAACTTGTCCTTTGAAGAAGTTTCGATTGAAATTTTTCATAGGCAAGCGAGGCGGTTTCATAATAAGGATGTGGTTTCGGTGACGATGCTTTACAGGAACTAAAAAGTAAAGTGTGCTACGTGGGAGGCAGAGTTGGACATGATGAAGTGATATCCCCACCTATCTACTTAAGCCTATGGTATTAGGTTCTTCTTATTCTTAATGGTCTGAAATTTTTCACTCTTGAGTCCCATGACATGGTATGCATACGTGTGCATGAAAATGATTTATTTTATGATGTTTTAAAATGATTTGAATATGTTTTGATATGTGTAACAACCTGATGATTTTCAAATGATGAATTATGCATTGTACCTTGTTCATGTTCTAAGTCAAGCCTTTCAATCCTTGTTCTACCTCATTCGAGGATAAATATTCCCAAGGGGGAGATGATGTAATGACCCAGGTATTGTACAATTTCATTGGAGCTTCAAAATTCATTTTCCTGATGTTTTGGGACCAAGTGGCACTCCAAGGAGGACCCCACGGCCCGTGTGAGGTCAATGGATCGTGTAGGGTCTCGTCGAGTGACCCTTGGCTCTTGAACGTTGTTTGGTTCCAAATTGTGGGGATTAAAAACTAAGACACATCACACTTTACCCCTCACAGTATGTGTGACACTCCACGGACCATATGGTAGGCTGTGTGATGTCCTAGGGGTGAAGTCCTAACATTTTGAGACTAAGTGAAGTCACATGGCCCCTCACACGGCTCGTGTGATGCCCCATGGATCATAAGGGTGCCCATATAGCCTCCACTATGGAACATATTCGAAGTGTTGCTTCACTGTTGGCATGGAATATTTTATTTTGGTAAAGGTTGGTGCCACAAGCAGTGGTACGGACCATGTGGCCCAACCGTATGACTCACTTTTGGCTCAAAAATATTCCAAGGCTTTTTAAGACCTTTAAACCCCCCTTTACATTCCTAAACTTATCCTACACTAATTCAAAACCCTCATTCAAGACTAATCCTTAGTTTCAAAAATCAAATTCTCTCAAGTTTCTCACAAGTTTCTCTCAAGAACTCTAATGGGGATTTTAGTTTTAGAATCAAAGGAGGACTCATTTCTCTTCAAATTTTTTCTTGGAATTCCTTTATTAGCTAAGGTATGTGTGTTGATCTTTGGTTTCTTCCAACCAAAGAGACTCAAATCTTTCAATCAAAATTTCATGAATTTAAGCTCTCGTTGAATATGGGCTTTCACTATTTGGATTTAATAAATCAAATTGATGTATGGGCTCACATAAGTTACTTTAAGCCCTATTATGATGAATTACATTGAGTTTATGAGATTTTGAATATGCATTTCCTTTTTTAAGACTTTTTTATGCATGAGTGATTATATTATGATTATAAATGTGGATTTAATTATGCTTTCACTTGAATTTCATATTATATTGTTAATTTTAGACTGAATCTTAATTACCCATGTTATCCTCACATCATTCATGGCATATGCATTTATGAACATTGGAAATTTTGAAAATTATGAAGTGGGTTAAGCCCAATTATGTTCTATGATATGATTTTGATAAGATATTGGTTATGACAAGAATGTGATCACATATGTCTATCGATTATGGCTCTTTGAGCATTTTAGGTTCTTTCACCATTTAGTATATGAATGGGCTATTCCTATGCATGAATATTATGATTATAAACTATGGTTTTGGTAATTAAGCCTAAGTATGAATTATTATGAATGTGTTTGGCTTTTAAGCCTAAAAATGCATTGAAATGATTTTGAAAATGATTATTGTCTCTTTTAAAAGCATTTAAATATGTATGTATATGTATTCTTGTGGGATGATGACTTAGCATCGACTGATCGAGGGTTTTCTCTCTTTCCTTGAACTATCTGCCTAGCATAGGTTCCTTTCCGAAATAGGCGTTGTTCCCGCAAGGAAAGATGCCTCTGAAATGGGCATTGTTCCTGTAAGGAGAAGACATGATATGATGTGATATGCTACATGTGAAAATCCTATCCGGAATGGGTGTTGTTCCCGTAAGGTGAAGTATGGTTTACCTCTGACAAGTAGATCACCTCTTTACCGATGAGGGAGTTTCATCAGGATTCCAAGTAATAGCTCATTTGGTCTTACTCATGTCGGCTATGGTCACATCCCCACTATATATTTATGCATCATGAATTTTATAGCATCTTGTTATATTACATTCTCTACTATAAATCTCTTTCTATATTATGTGCCCTTGCCATCTAACATTTTATGCAGGTTTTGGTAAGTTACATGTATTGCACCCCATATACTGAGTACATTCAAATATACTAATGCATACTTTTGCCTACATGATCTCACCATGTAGGTACTGGAGATTATTTTCATCCACTTTTTGATGCTACATCGGAATCGAGACATTTGATGTGGTGAGTCCTATCTTCTAAGGATAATCTACCATTTCTCTACCTATATTGCTTTCATTTGTGTTATTTTCTTTGAGGGTGAGCTGGGATATGTCTTGGCCCCATCCTATCTTATGATTAGAGGCATTGTTGGATATCTTGTAGACTCTCGTCGGATCTATATGCTATGTGTTGTATTTGAACCCTACGATTATGGTTATGGCTATTATGGATTGATTATGGGAACTATGCTATATATGTATATATGATGTGAAAATGTAGAAGATCCAAGCACTGTATTACTCCCATAAAGTGAGTCATACTTACCCGCCCCTTAGTTCTTATGTGCTTCGTGCTATGTGTTCCATGTTAATACCTATCCCTATGATATCCGTATAGTGTGAGTCCTACTTTCCCATCCTTTAGAACTATGTGCTTACTATTTGAATACGCTTCCGAAGTGATGATGTGAATTTGGATACTTTGAGGCTTGTTTGGGGATTCTGGGGTTCCCATTCGCTATGTCTCTTCTAAACTCTAGGTCAGGTTCGTGACACTTATACATGCCTTCTGTACATTTGATTTCCTCTCAAACTTCACCGGTTAATTTTATTCTGTCTATGAATGTACAATTTTGAGTTTTGGAGTGTTTTTCCTTTCTGCTATCTTTCTTCATCACTCAATCTATGTATTTGTTTGTGTGGCATATATTGGTTGCTTTGTTGTTTGATTTTGTACAATCAAAGTATTTATGAAAAAGTTCAAATCATTTTTGTGGAGAGTTTTGGACAAGTGGTTAACACAATAGATAAGCCTAAATAGTTTGTTACAATTTTGATCGAGTTCCAACACATCAAACTCAAGAATAGTCGAATAGTTTGAATGTGGATAAGTACAATGTATAACAAACAAAGAAAACGAGAAGTTACAATTGATGAGGATGCTTAAGTGTCTACATAGTTTGTCACGATTTGATCGAGTTCTACCACATCAAACTTGACGTTAATCGAATAGTTTGAATGTGAATAAGGAAAATATATAACAAACAGAGAAAACGAGAAGTCAACAATTGATGAGGATGCTTAAGTCCATAAGAAGATCTCTTCACTATTGTATTTGATTTTTTTTAAAGCGCATATAGGCTATAATTTATTAACACCAAAAGCTCAAACCAGTTTTGGTAAACACTTTGCAGAGTTGCAGTACAGCACAACAAGGATAAACTTTTGTCAAGCTGTATCTGAGACAACCAAATAGACTTCAGGTAAAACTAGCAAAACTCAAACGCGAATGCATTAAGTGGGTAACAACACCGTGGCTCTTGCCCATGGTTGGCATCAATACACTACTTTGATGTAATGGTATATATATTACATGAACATCCCATCACCGTAAATAATATGGGATGGTACCAAAATACTAAGCGTACGTACTCTTACCAAATTTCATAAATGTGCAATCCAATACAACCATAACGGTAAGTTTGTCGTTCTGCTTTACCATGCTTCATATATTATCATTTACAATTGATTACAGATAAAGGCAGTTACTAGCCAGTCCAATTTTTCTGACTTTGAAGTCTTACATACCACATTGCTCATCATTTTGTGGAGTACACTTTATGATACTACACTTTTACTGTATATTACTAGATGAATACATGTCCATATTGCTTAAAGATATTCCTTAACTACATCTATGTCCAGTTAAGCTCAACTCTCGAATTTGTATCACAAAAAAATATTGACAAGGGACGGCTGAACTAAATGGGTGCCCTAAAGCAAGATCCTATTAGTAAACCTACTGGTTTGCTATCCCTAAAGCACATCTATGCCAATTGTGACAGACCTTAAATCAGTATCACAAATAATTAATCTTTCATTAGGGTAGGTCAACAAAACTGGTGGTCAAAAACAAGATCTTATTAGTTAGCTATCAAATATCTGGGTGAATTAATACACAATGACACTATAGACTATAAAAAGTATTAGATTAGAAAAGTTTCGTGCATGCTTATATAAAGGGTTTATATGAATATTGAAGACACTAACTAAACTAAAAATGATCATCTATTCATGTACAGACAAAATGGAATTACCATCACTACACCACACATGTCAAGACGCAACAATCAATATGGAAAGTCCACATGTTAACTATATTCTTTCATGTATACTTTAAATGAACATTTAATATATATCGGTATCTAAGAACCACGTGCAATGCACGTGTTGTGAATCTAGTTAATATAAATGACGTAGCAAAATCAAGTATCTAAAGTAGGCATGTTAATCGACATTTGCCTTTAAGAAAAAATAATTAATTAGGAGCAATATCTTAAATTCATAGATGCAGCAGTTGAAGAAATAATTAATAAAAATCTCATAAATTTTGTTAAGCTGAGACTGAGTCATCCTTCATATGATATACAATTTTAGTTAATGATTCCTAATTGAGTAGACATGTTAAAGTCTTTTAAGGTGGAAATAGAATTGGAGATGATCTAAGGTCACACGAACCCTCTAGCACGAAGTTTAGCTAAAAACTTTCTTAGAGTTCGAGTTATAACATAAGATTTTATACAAATTAGATGGACCAGTGACTTTTAGGTTGTATATACATGCTAGGATCAATTCCTAGGTATTTAAAGTATATTAGATGTTATTTAGAGTTATAAGGGATCTTTTACATCAAGCCAAGTTCAAAGAATTTCTATCAACTAAGTTTCCGTGTGAGTCGATAGAAGGGTCAACTTTAAATGACCATATCCCCTAAAGTATAATTATTTAGGTGACTCATAATATATCAAATCAAGAATATTTGAATCAGGTTTCCAACGCATCCAGTTTCATCGAGAGTCCAGAGTTGTCTGAAGGTCCGGGCTCGGAGCGCATCGCGGACCTAACGCGGACCCTTTTTGGATAAGCTATGACATTTTTTTCTTTTTATTTTGAGGGTAATTTTATCCCAAAACCTTTGGGGATCTATTTAAGGTTCTAAAATGCATAAAACGTTAGTTTTCATTATTAAAAACTCTCTCCTTCAATCCTAAACATAAAGACTCAATCAAGTTAGGATTAGCTTTCAAGATCCCTCCTCAAGGTAACTTATTCTTCATAAATTTTAATTTACCAAATCTGAATTTCTTTATCTATTCATGAATCTGTAATAGGATTTTAAATCATGACCTAGGGTTCCAAGAAAATGAATTTAAGAATCCCAAGAAATGATTTCTTGATTCTTCATTTTCAAGAATTAGGGTTCTTCATCAAGAACTCCAAAGATTCTAAGTCAAGAATTCAAGAATCAAAGAGAATTCCTTCAACCAATATCCCTCCTAGTTCTTTCACTTTAAAGAACTACCAAGATCGAGGTTTTTCTCCAAGCAAGCTAGTGCTCGTCAAATTTCGATGTTAACGTCAACTTTTTAGGTATGTAGGGCTACTCATAGCGTTGGATTGAGTTCATCCACGTGCCTCACATGTTAATTCTCCATAATTTTGATTTTAGAGTTTTACCCTAAGTCTTGAATTCTAAATGAGTTAATTCTTGTTTTATTGAGTTTGATATTTTCATGTACTGAGATTGTTATTATTTTTATATTTTATGCTATTGGAATTTTCGTTCGTGGATACTTTCCCATGAACCATAATAAAGTTGATGGTCATGATTTTCCTATACATTCTTTAATATTGAGATTGATGATTTTTCACACATTAAACAAGTATTTTGAATAAAGGCTTTACATGTTCTAGTATAGATGATAACTTTTCTATGCATTAATAAAAGAGTAATTTAAACTAATATTATATATGTATTTTATTGAGTACAAAGAGTTACATGTTGGGGAATATGTTTTGATGAGATGATGCATGATTTAATGAGTTTTTGAATATAAGCATGAGAGTTACTAAAATCTTCTACTAAATTAGGGTATTAAGTTGAGATACTACTTTTAATTGTTAAACTAATTAAACCCCAAAGTCACTACAAAGATGTATGAAACTTGATATCTTGCTTTAAACACAAGAAAAGTATTAGTATAAGTATTTTATGAATAGTGAAGCATGAAGCGTATGATTTTAGGCAGTTTTGAGAATTGTTAAGGGAATGTTAAATTGGGCTAAGTCCCAATGAGAAGAAAGTAATACTTTGAGAAAAAATATTCTTTTAAGTATGAGCATATAATTAATAATTTTGAGAGTAGTATTGATCACCGATATGAGTGAGAATAATAATAGCTTGAACTCATAAACTACGTAACTAGCATAGGATAGGATTGTAGCAAGGTATAACTCCTCATTCACCACTGAAATGGCCCAGTTTTGGGATGGATCCACTCACCTAGTTTTCGTTCCTTATCTCGGCAAAGTATGGGACGGCTCTGACAGCGTGGGCAAGACGTTGTATCATTATGAAGCTCATAGTGATGGTTGTCAGCTAGAGAAACTCCCCAAGAAGTAAAGTTTATTATTTTACACTGAGATTTGTTATTTCTTTATTAAAGTATTTCTTTTTATTATGTTGCATACTTAATCAAGTTGAGCTATTTGTAGAGCTAAGCGTTTGAGTATCATAATTTTTATATATTGAGTTGTGTTCATTAATGCATTTAATTTAGTATTTCTTTATATTAACTTGAACTTTTTAAACAAGTTAAAAACATACGATTTACTTGCATGACATACTTTTGTCAATTAAGCTATCTCAAAGTTCAATTTTAATGTGAGTATCATGTTCTTAATACTTTTTGGCCATCTTATATACCGTACATTTCACGTACTGACGCCACTTAGCGCTGCATTATTTCATAATGCAAGTACAATTTTTAGTGATCCTCAGCAAACACTTCGATGAAGATCTATTCAGTTGCAGACAGTGGTGAGACCTCCTTACTTTCGGAGGAACCCTTTTATTTTAGTTCAGTCCTTGTTTTATTGTCCTGAGGTAGCCTTGAACATGTCTTGGAACCTTATTATGAGTTGATAGAGGCTTCATAGACTGAGTTAGATAGAGAATAGTAGAGTCTGTCTTACTTTCAGCGTCAATTTTGAAAAACTATCATTATTTATTTCAATTGAAACATTGAGTTATTTTAATACAAGATATAAAATTATTTTTCATGAGAATTTGCATGCCCACTTGAGTACTTTCTTTTGTTTTATTAAATCTTCCGCTAATTGAATAAGTGAATTTAGCGAAATGGTTCGCTTGGGAACCAACAATGGTTTCTGAGTGCCTGTCACATCCAGAGTGTAGGCTTGGGACGTGACACATACTAAAATCAAGCAGTTGAAGATGGCACGTCAATGAGCAACTGTCTGCTTAAGCAAGCAGTTGAAGTAGGCATGTCGAACAGGACGTGAAGTGTATATATATACTAGATAATTTAAGGCCCGTAAACGGGCCCACTATGCCCTATTGTTTTGCCTATTTAAAAAAACATCATATGTAAAAAAGTATTATTATAGTACTTTGACATATATTCTGTTGGCATTAATTATTGAAACATTGACTTTTATGTTATGAAACTTTTATAACCTAACACTTAATTTATCTTTTTATGCTGCATAATGATAAAAATTTATCAGAAAATGAAGTTAATCTATTTATTAGATTGATTGAATTATATAATAATCGTAAGTCATTGTGCGTTACTATCTCAAAGAACAATATTTTAAATTCATTACTCAAGTAGATTTTAGAACCAAGAAACACAAACATGAAGTTCGACATATAATATATCTTAATTGATAATTGATAATGTCACACCCCTCCCTAGGGTCGTGACCAGTGCCCGATAGGAGCACGTAAACATATACTAAGTCGAATTCCTTTATAATCATAGCCTAGAATTCTACCGAAATTTCGGCAGAGTTTCCTCTGTTTTATTGA
>JAOTQR010078435.1:0-2500 GCA_025774065.1 Solanum ossicruentum
GGGAGAAGTAGAAGGGTTTGCGCCTATTACATTAGTGGCACTAGAGATCCTTCTCGTTAATCGGCGGTAGCTAGTTCTGCTCGAAAGGTTCCCTATAACTCCATAGCCAAGAGAGAGAAAAGTCAAATAAAAAGGCTAAGGTCGCAACTTAATTAAAGGCTTTGATCTCGGTTTAACCGTCTGCTCCTGCTTCTGAGAAGTCTTCCTTTTCTTCGGTTCTATATTAGGCTTCCTCTTAGTCAGCATTTGGTACTCTCTCGATATCTTCAATAGTTCACTTCAAGCCTTTGGTGTAATAAAGCGCAAGCCCTTCAGAAAGAAAGACATAATATAATAATGTTAATAAACATTAATAATTCAAAAAAAAAAAGGTTGGTTAAGAACTATTGACTTTAAACCATAGCAGTTAGAGTCACTCAATGGAGATCTTCGCCTTTGTTTGGAATGAAGATGGATGAAGAGGCACTTGAGCCTGGAACTGATTCAATTCGGGGAAAACATGGAAGCGGTCACTATACTGGGGGGGGGGGCAAGACATGACCGCGACTTAAGAAAAAAGTAGCCTATCAAAGACTAAAGGAACGGGGGAATGACTACCTGTAATAAAGCACATGCTAATACGAGCCGACCAGAAGAAGTAAGGCTTAGATTACCAGATCCTGGACACAATCTTCCTAGAGATGGAGAGCCACTTGACTGTAATAAAATCAATTAATTAAACAATTAGTTGTTTGAAATGAATTTATTAATCGAAAAAGGCTGCACCCCTCCTTTTTTTATGAAGAGAATGAATCTTTTTCTCGAAGGATCAGAAAAAAATGGGTCCGGATCTCCTGCGGGAATGATTTGGAAGATCCAAAAACAAAAAAAGTGGTATTTGCTAGCAAGAACATAATGGAGGTAGTCACTCAATATAGATTGATCCGAAATATGATTCAAATCCAATATAGTACCTATGGGTACATAAGAAATGTATTGAATCGATTCTTTTTAATGAATAGATCCGATCGCAACTTCGAATATGGAATTCAAAGGGGAAAGGTACGTAGTAGCTTGAGCAAAGCGAAAGGATACTCTGAATCATAGAACTCTAATTCAATATACGATCAACCAGAATTTGAAAAAGAGTCAGAAGACCTCTTATTTTTCTTTCTCGAACCGAGAGATCCATGAATCAGGATCCTGATGCATATGGATACAAATGGTACAATTGGAGCAAGAATTTCCAGGAACATTTGAAACCGGAGCAGAAGAGCCATTTTCAAGTAGTGTTTGATCGATTACGTATTAATCAATATTCGATGGATTGGTCTGAGGTTATCGACAAAAAATCTTTGTCTAAGTCATTTCTTGTCCAAGTCACTTCTTGTCCAAGTTGCTTTTCTTTTTGTCTAACTCACTTCCTATTTTCTGTGTGAGTTTCGAAAATATCCCCATTCATAGGTCCGAATGATCAACTCTGCAATCAGTTGTTAGAATCAATAGGTCTTCAAATTGTTCATTTTCAAAAATGGAAACCCTTCATATTGGACGATCATGATACTTCCCAAAAATCTCAATTCTTGATCAAAACAATATCACTATTTTTCTTCAATAAGATAGAAAAGTGGATGATTCACTCATTCCATACTCTAAATAATCGCAGGAAATCCTTTGATAACCTAGATTCCTATTGATCAATGATATTCCACAATCAAGACAATTGGCTGAATCCCGTTTCATTTCATAGAAGTGAATTGTACCTTCTCTTTATAAAGCAAATTGACTTCATTCTTGAATAATCCATATAACTTCTACTTCTATTGGAACACAATATTCCCCTTTACTGTCTTGAATGTCTTGACTTTAGCAACGATTGACTGGGATAGAGACTTTCCTAAGAAGGTCTTATGTATTCTATTAAGTCTTTCTTTTTTTTGACCAGAAAGACACATCTCCGTCCAGAAAAGATCCTTAGATGATCCTTTTTGTACCCTATGTCCTGTCTTGAAGAACGTCTTCCCCGGTTCGAGACAGGTCAATAATCATGGAAAGCCCAGGATGGTCGCTATAACATCTTTTTCGGCATTGGTCCAACGATGAATCTAACATGGAAAACAGTTAATGTGCCTTAAACGACACGATATAGGCTTTAAAGAGGGTTTTCATGAAGGATTGTGGGATAGCCTTCCACTCGGACTTGAGATCCTTCCCTTGGCTGGCAGGCTATCTTAAATAAAAGGAATGCATATAAAGACAAGACAGCTTAAGCTTCACTAAAAGAAGAAAAGCTTTATCTTTCTAGTGATGCGGGGATGGAATGATAATTAGACTGCTATAGCAATTAGGGAGCATCGGCATATATTTGGTAGAATATAAGGACCTGATCTCTTTGCTTTTGATGGCTGCAGAAACATGGTGGAAATATGAATATGATCGATCCCGGCTCATAAGAAGTACGAAGGTTCTTGTAAGTGGGGTCAGCGGTTCCAGTGACTCAAGGAATAGGGCATTTTGGCAC
>JAOTQR010078435.1:7500-11299 GCA_025774065.1 Solanum ossicruentum
TAGCTAAGTTGAATTACTTTTATTTGGCGTTCAGGATGTTCAATATCGAAGCCAGGGGAAGGTGCGAAGCAAGCAAGTGCTTTCGTTCGTGATACCCTTTGGTACACTCCGCCAAGTCGAACAAAGAAAGAAAATATCGAATTGAGAACCCGAAGTTGAATTTTGAAGTGGAAAGTCGGGTGAGAAATTCTCTATTTGATTTGACTCTGACTTCCTTCTCAAAGGTGATTCAATGTGTCACAACTCCGCAATGTATCACTTCCGGTCCGCTAATTCCCCGGTATTCATTGAAGACTCATTTGAAAGGCATGCCGATCTTGAAGAAAGCAAAACTGAGAGCCTGATCTCTCAACTCTTAGGAGGCGAGAAAGTGCCCTTCCCTTCTCCTTCCTTACTCTTCCGAGGATGGTTCAAGAGGGAACTTCTTCAGCCGACTTTCGATGCCACCCACGCTGGTCGTCCTTCTTATACCGGCCGAGCCAATTCCTCCGGAGCGTAGGAGCAGATTCCCCAAAAAATCCCTGGGGAGAGGTCCCTTGGCCATCCAAGAAGAAAGCCATCTAGAAGGAGTTCGTCCTGGTGCGCTTGCGAACGAAAGACCACTCCCGAAGATGTTCATTCTGCACTGGCGCCATAATGGGGGAAGACTCCATTCGAAAGCCACGGATCCCATGAGGCGGACCTTGGAAAGTTTTAAGGGAAGGGGGCAAAGGTTGGGAGCATTTGGACACTCCGAAAAAATGCATTTATTAGTCAGTATCTGTCATCTGAAGACCTTAGACGAAGAGAGTGTCCGTACCGAAAGTCGGCCTAAGCCCTATCATACGGCTGTTCATTCGTTCCAGGATCTCTCGCTCGCCAGAGGAAAAATAAATCTCATCTATCGAGCCGTGAAAAAGATTCAACAAAAGACAGAATAGAATAGGCTGATTGATCCCAGGGGAAGCGGCTGACAGGCAAAGATCGAAAGGGGGGCTTGCCAGTTCGGATCTGACAATACCAAAAGTCGAATAGAATCTCCTGCTTTCGAATTCGCTGCATTCCGATCCGATCATTGCGTGGATACGCTTTCCCGATCGGAGATCCATGGATCACAGACGGTATCTCCCGTGCAGACAAGGTTAATTCACTCTGGAATTGGTAGTCCCGTCTGCTTTTGGGGAATTCGTTTCCAATTTGAGAATTCTCACATACCGGAGGTCGGATGAATGGAGGACCGACCGACCCGGGTTTTCACGAGCGCGGGTTCTGGTCCACCCCGCCTCTGAACTTCAGCAAAGCAGTGCATTCCTGGCCAAATCAAGGATTTGGTAAGCCCTGGGAGGACAGAAATAAAGCATTGGGTCGAAGTCTTCTTTGGTGTCACCGACTGGATCATCCACAGCAAAAAGAAGAGTCTTCGTTTGAAAAGGTCGACCACACCCAATCTGGTTCTGATGATCTGGAAGTCCAGAAGGACTGGAGCTGTTGGATGAGATGGATGTCGCAGTCTCATTTTTCGGCTTCTTAGCCGGAACCCTGAACATCTTTTAAGCTAACTGCATGTCGAGCGCTAGGGCGGACCCAAGACGGAGTTATATGCAGTCACAACCCTACCTTCAGACTAGAGTAAATAAACTGACTCGGTCAGGTGATGCGAGCATCTTTCCACCGTTAACAACATTGCTCAATTGTTAGGAAATAAGGTCGAGCCCTTCGATCCCCCTTTATGTGGTCTATATCAAAGTCAAAGAGGGTCTTGACATCTTTCTTTAAGGCTTTCTTTCATAAAGCCCCTACGAGAGCAAAAAAACCGGGCGGGAGGCAGCGCAGGGAAGGATATTTCTTTTCATCGCATTTGTAAGGCTCAATAAATGGAATTAGAGGTTTTAGCACCGGTCTATCCTATATGCTCCTATTTTCCCCTCACGTGTCGATTGCTCGGGGTTGGAGGAGTCATTTTTGACAGTCCACCTTGTCGGATCAGTTCAAGAGGGTGAGATTTCCCCTCTCTTCTGTGTCGATCAATCGGTCAACTGTAGGAAACTGGCCAATTGCAGCCCAAATGAGTGTAAAGCTAACTAAATGGCTTTAGATTAAGGGCGCAGCAGCTGCGCGAAAGCCTAAGCCTCACTTGATACGGACGACTTCTGCTGGAGAAAGAGAATCCTCTGCCTCTTTGGTTGGGGCGGAAACAAAGTTTAACAATTTAGCTTTGTTTTTATCACATTCGCTGGAATTGAAATATCTGCGAAAGCATAGCAGTTACAGTCAGTCAATGGAAGATCAGGCTATCCCTACAAGTTTGGATTATTGAAAATAATAAGACTCCCTCTTCCATCTTTTCTCGAATCTCCTGTTGCCGAGCGGATCTTCCTTTCGTGCACATCCCACTTTTCTAGATTGGTTTTTATCCGGCTACTGGCCGCTGGGAAAGAGAAAGAATCTAAAGGGAGGGGGGACCCAGACTTTCGATCTCTTCTCTAATCATCGGTTCGGTTCTCGATTCACTAATGCGAATGGGTGGGATTATCTCCGAAAGGAATTAGTTCTCTTCGGGAGCTTTCGTAAGGGCTATAAAGAATGCTTGCCTGAAAAGCTCTTTTTCAAAAAGTCCAACTTTCTTCTCTTACGCGATTTTCTGCAAGACTCGTCCGGCGACATGATTTAGATTCGCACGAAAATGCCTCTTTTTTGAGGCACCAAAAATTAGACTTCCTTTTCCTTCTTGCAGCTTTTCCATAAGAGGAATTATATCCTAACCTAAATTAGGTGCGAACTTCACGAGTTAGCGCGCAAGACCGGCTCTCCTCTTGAACCTCTCTGGCTGCTGGAACATGTCATCGCCATTGAAGATGCTTGTCACATCAGAAGCAGATTGGGTGGAAGTCCCCCAACTACCACTCTCTGAGCGCTGAACCATGTAACTAGATATCTTGCCACCTGCCTGACGATTAAAGATCTTTCTATCGTGCTTTGGAGATGAAGGCTTGGATTGCTGCATATTCTTTGTGTTCAAAAAGCGCCCTCCAGAACCCCTGGCTCTCTTCATTGCGTGACGATGTCGAGACTCGTGAAGATATGGCTTTCTGTTTTTGACAAGCTTATTTATTTTGAGCCGCACGCACCTCTCGCCTTTTGAGGATAGCACTCTATTCTTTCACATTCACATAAATGGGCAAGCTCTCTGTGCATTCAAGAGGAAGTCCAACTCTTGTGGAGCCCACCATTTGAGGATAAATGATGGCATTTGATCCATAAGTAGCTACGAGCCTTCCAAAGTCAGTGTCAGCCCAAGGGTAGGATAGGCAAGCCGTTGGATGATCATGATGCACTTGCGGCTGAGGAAGAGTGTTGGTGGCACTTTCGCCTTCTAGGGATGCCTTTGTTCCACTCTCTGCTTGCACATCTAAAATTCCACCCCTGAGCTGTCAAATTTAGCAGAACGGTCTTGCTTTTTCCCATTGCGGCCTCCACATGATTAGATTGACCAGTTGACAGAGTAGAAGTTGAATCCGAACTCGGATTCTTCTTTCTTGATATCGGAGTGATCTTTCAATGCGGATTCCACTCCAGTCTTCTTAGAGGGAGCATGTTCTAGTTGGTCACTGGAGTTCCACATAGATGAGCAACTCACGAATAAAGGAGCAAAAGATTGACCTTCTTTTCCATGGCCACCTTTCCTCGAGAAACTTAGCATCCTCTTTGAAAGCGGTGCTAACGAAGCTTGAGAACAAATATACGGAAAACCTCTATGCTACTGTAATACACTAGAGCTCTCTAGACTGGAGTTACCTTTTGCTTTGGGGAATGAATGACT
>JAOTQR010078436.1:0-11299 GCA_025774065.1 Solanum ossicruentum
ATAACTAAAGGTGGTCTCTTATGTTACACCAGTGTATAGTTTCATTTGAGTTGTTACTTGATATACAGTATATCCTATATTACATACTCAGTACATTATCTCATACTGACGTCCCTTACAGGGGACTTGTATTTCATGCTGCAGGTGCACGTGTTAGTAGATCTCCCCAGTAGGAGTACAGGATATTTAGCTGCTGTCACCAAGCTCCAGATTGCTTCGGGGCTTTGTACACGTCTAAAGCTTACATGTTTTTATTGCAAAGTTGTTGAGGAGGGGCCTATCCTGACACTTATCAGATGTTTTTCTTTATTTATAGGCTTTGTAGACTATGTAAATTAAAGTGAAGTCATGTCTCATACTTTAGACACTGGGGCCCCAACAGCCTAGTCATATGCATTTCTTTTTGTCTTGTTATCACTGTTTATATTCTTAAAGTCATGTCAAACATAGAAACCCCTTATAGTATATATAGAAGATGCATAGATACAGGTTGGTTCTCCCGAGCCTTATCAGCGACGGGTGTCAGTCTGCCCTAATGGGACTTTGGGGCGTGACAGCCTCCTTGAGGTCTGGAGTTTATTGAGTTGGACAATTGTCTCAACTGTTTTTCTAAATTTTGTAGATCCTGCTTGTTCCTCTGAATCTCCTCTTCTTGTCTATTTTGGTTCGCCATGATCTGCCTCAACACCTCACTGTCCATCATGGTGTTTGGGTTGGCCTATCTTGCAGGCTATTGGATTGGCTGAATCTAATATGTATTTCCCCCCTGTGGTCCTTGCTGAGGTGGCCCATGATTCTGCTGATTACCAACCCATAAGAAGTTAGGGTGGTTCCTCCAATTCGGGTTGTAAGTGTTTTCGAATCCTTGATTGCCCTCTTTGTTAGCATTGCCCACAAATTTCACTACTTCATGATTAGATCTGTAAGATTCAGCGGTGTGGTCTTCTCCCCCACATACATCACACCAACCTGGTTATTGTTGTTGTACCATATTGACAGGGGTTTATTGTTGACCCATTGCTACAGGTACTTGTTGTTGAAGACCCAACGCCAAATTATTAAAGTTTGTGATCATTATGTTCTGCATAGCCGCCATTTTAGCTTGCAGGCTCATTATTGCATTAATTTCTAACACCCCAGCTTACTTCTGGACTATTGGTCGGCGGGATCCTCCATTCCACTCTGGATTACCCTGAGCAATTTTGTTGAAGAGCATACAGCTCATCATACATCTTCTCCAATGCTTGAGACCCTGCAGCTAAATCAAGAAGAATTTTGGTATTGGGTTCCGATCCTTTAATGAAGGTGTGGACCAATGCCTTGTTAGCTTAACAATGGTGTGGGCAATTGATCAGTAGAGTTTTGCACCTGTCCCACACCTAATATAGATTCTCCCCAGCCCTCTACTTGAAACTCAAGACCTCACTTCTAAGTTTGGCGGTATTTCCAGATGAGAAGAATCGGGTGAGAAAATTACGAGCCAGATCATCCCAGGATGTTATAGAGTTTGGCGGCTCAATCCGTAACCACCTCCGGGCTTCCTCTAACAGTGAAAAGGGGAACAAAGTCATCCTCACATAGCCACAGTTCACCCATTTAGGAATGAAAGTATTAGCAGTTTTGAGAAAATTCTGAAGATGGACTTGTGGATCTTCATGAGGAAGCCCCGTGAACTGTCCAATAGAGTGTAACAACTAGACCACATTATGTTTGAGCTCCCACACCCACCAGGCTCAGGCTTGGCAAAATAGCTTGTGACATTGATGGTTCTCAGGATTGATATATCTCTCACTAGCCTCGGTGTCGATAGTGCATCAGCAGCAGGTGCTATTAGTGCAAGTGGATTGTTGTTTGCCATGTTCTCCACAATAGGGTCAACCTCTACCTTGTTATCCTCTTGCTCATCCTGCTCTACGAGTTCAATTGGCAGTGTTTCGAACAAAACCACTGCTCTCCTCTTAGATTGACAAAAACAAGAGTCCTGATCTTCTAGCCTTTTGTCAATCACCTACACAAAAACACCGCTAAGATCAAATGTAGCACACACCACAAAACAAGACAACTTTGAAAACTAACCAATTTGCCTCAAATCCCCAACAACTGCACCAAAAACTTGTTGCTCCCCAGCACATGCAAGTGTATGTGATCTCACAAGTAATATAGTGGCCCTAATTAAAGAGGTCGAACCCAAAGGATTTGATTGTAATTAGTAATCGCTCTCGGTTATCACGTTTATGGTGCTTTTAGTAAAAAGAATTTTGGAATTGAGTAAAATAAATTATAAAAGAAAAATTTCTAGTAAGCTAATCTAATTTTCACGACAAGATATCAATGGATGGGCAATTTCAGGGTTGTAACTGTCACAACTCTGTCTAGTCTTAACAATATCTACCTATGTCTGGTTTTTTGAATATTCATTCGCGGGGTTTAATTTACCTAAATATGATTGCACGCCTCTGTCGACCTACCGTTATTGACAATCTAACTTCATCGTTAAGCGGGGATAGACAGACCAATAAAAATTTTTATGCATTACAACTATCTTCTCGTATATGAACCAAGCAAGGGGTAAAGGTAGTTGTTACTAGTCTCCCTTATACGAATCAACCTGGTTTCTTAGTATTAAACAAGCTCCTTACAATATTGTGTTCTATTTACTCCAACATCTCTCAAATCCAGAGTGAACAACTAATTTACTCCCTAGTTGATCAGGCTACGAAGTATAGATAAAAATAACATAATAATAATCGAAAGAAACCATTCATAGATGTTAAAAGTTAAGAACTATACATATTCTATGGCTACAACCCCATAATATGGAGACTTAGCCATTCATGAACATGGAATACATCATGAATGAAGTGGAAAACATCAAAAACCAAAGTCTAAATATTAAACTAACCAACATACAGTGGAAAAGTGTCCTCCATCATCCCTACTGTAGTTCTTGCGTCCAAAATGTAAACCTAAAGTCTAAGATAGAACAATAATAAAAATTCCATAATTTGACTTTTTTGCATCGAGTCTTCAGGTCCGCGACGCAAATCCCTTGTTTTTCTGACTTTTCACTTAAATTGCTGACTGGACAATTTTGCACATCTTTTGTACAGGTCCGCGACGCGGACCTTGTACACTTTTCAACTTCACATCTTTTTTTGCATTTTTTAGCTTCCACAACGTTGACCCAAGTCTGCCACGTGGACTTTTGGTCTTTTGGTTATTTCTACTGACTTTTCTCCTCCGAGTTCCAGGTTGTGTTCTTCCCTCAAGTCCGGGTTTAACTCCGAACTATCCAATCAAAGTAAAATCCTGCAAAAACACAACTAACAGGCGCATTCGGCCCTACATTAGCAAAATAAGAGAAAATGACACTCAAACACCTAAACTCTATGAATTTGTCCTCCGAATTAACTCTATGGGCATTATTGGCTAATTAGGCGTATAATACGCCTAAGATCAGTTAGAAAGTCGGATGATCAGTTTTGGCTATGTTTTTAATAGTATTATTTGATAGTTACTATCAATTTTTTAAGTTTATTTGTTGGTTCATTGGACTAAAGGTGCTCCACTTCATCAAAATAAGGGACTAAAGATGTTTAGGGTTATATTTAAAGGATGAAATCGGCCAACTCCCATAAATAAGGGCCAATTTTGGCTAAAATTTCTTAGATGGTGTATTTATTTAGTTTGAGTTATTCAAAAATGATTCCATTTTCCATTGTTGTACTTATGAAAGAACTAACTAGAAAATCTTTACAAAAATTTCTTATCCAAATGTAATAATATTAAATATGTAAGAGATTATCATAATCAAATTTATTGCTAAATACTATGAATGAAGACTAAAGTTTTTTAAAAAAGGAAAGTTCTCATTGCAATATAAATATTATTGATATTACATATCTCTACCCTATTTCTTGACTTCATTGTTATTTCCTCCAAACTCAAGTAGACCCGAGGTATGGATGTTTCTCCCTTTTAAATCTTGGAATTTCATTTTATAGAATTACTGAATAAATCTAAGACTACTTATATTTCTTTTCTTTCTTTTGAAATGTTGATGTTTCTATTTTCTAATTTTAATAATGTTAAAACCTATGGATGCTTGAAAAATGTAATAAATTTGAGTCCATAATATCTAGTATAGAGCAAAATTCTCCGTCGATATTTTTGATAAATGTTATACGACACTTGATTTAATTTACTCATAAATTTAACTGGAGCAGTTCATTAATTCTGTTGGTCATATAATGAAAGAGTTCATGATCCTTGAATGAACGGATGCAATTTGCAGTCTTAGCTCATTTTAATGATTACTTTCTTCATTTTAATATATATGATAGAGTTGATTTGGAACCTTCAATACACACAAATCCTTCCATTTACATATGTTAGGTAAACTAGAAAATGTTCATTAATTGAAAACATCAATAAATGTTACTCTTCTAAATTAGCCCTGTTTCCAATAACTATTTTTCAGGGAAAAAGGTATAGTATACACAGAAAAGGGGCAATATTTGGCATAAACAAACAATAATGCTTTATGATAAGAATTATCATGTAGTGATATAGACATTGATGGAAATTGTCACGAAGCATTTTACTAGTGTATAAAATAATAATTAGATTTCATATGAGTTGTATATATGCTAGTATTAGTAAGTAAATTGACAGATTTATTTCATAAACCAGATATAGTACGTTGATCAAGCATTTTCATTTTAACCAACCAAAATATTTTTATTTTATTAATATATGTTATCCACCTGCCTACCTATAGATATCAAATCGAATTTTATTTATGAAGTGAAAATTGAGAAATGATATGTAGATGCATAAGAAAGAATGAGTGAATAAATAAATTACGAATCATATTTACACATTTAGAATTAAAGAAAGTTGAGAGTTTTAGGACATATATTTAATTAATCTACAGAACACATTAAAACAAATTAATTGATTCTTTTAATAAACTCTTAAAAGATTCCTATTATGCTTTAAAATTCACATAAATATTTACAATTTATAAAATAAATGAAGAAACATGTTGCAGGAAGGTGAAGGTCTCAATGGAGGAGATAGAAAAAGATAACAAGATCCTTCGGATAACTTTGTTGAAGAAGCAGTATGCTGGCATGATCATGAAATCCCGACAACAACTTCTCGACAAAGCATTCGATGCACAAGAGATGAAGAAGGAAGTTGAGTTGCATGAGAAACAGTTGCAAGAAGAGAAAGCTGAGTCATGGGAAAGAGATAGAGAAGCGGCACGAATGGCTATTGCAAGCATTAAAAGAACTGTTAAGTTTGGAGATGATCTTCAAGCAGAAAGTGATTTCTTGGCCATCATAGGTGCTCCACTACCAATTCTTGATGGAACACTTGATGAAAAAAAGATGAAGAAGAAGGTTGATTTGTGGGAGAAACAGTTGATATTGCAAGAAGAGAAAGTCAAGCAACAGCAGAAAAAAGCTAGAGAAGCTTCCCGAAATGCTATTGCAAGTATAAAAAGAACAGTTAATTTTGGTGATGGTCTTCAAGCAGAAGGAGAATTTTTGGCCATCATAGGTGCTCCAAATTGTTGGTAGAGTTTGCATAATTTCAATAGAATGTATTTTTTCATTTTACAATTTTTTTTCCTTTTTGACTTACGGGGAAAAAAAAATTCATATGCAAAAATTTAGCAGTGCCAGTGAGTTCTAATTTGAAGTAGATTACTTGACTGATATTTTGTAGTTGTTGCGTAACATATATAGTAGACTTTTTAAAAAGGTTATGGTATGTGCTTAGCACTAGCCCAACACTATCAAAGTTGTGGCATGAAGCTGAAAAATAATATTGAATTATATCAAAAGCGTCATTACTATAAAAAGCATTTTTTAAAAAGTTTTTGGGTGCGAGTTTCAAGGAGAGTCTCAGGGTGAAGTATAGTACTCTTGGAGTGCAAATTGAAAGCATAAAACCTAAGTTCTAGAATTTGGGATGCAAGCCTCGAGCGTAAATATGTACATCTGGACATTAAATTTTTTATTTTTCAACTATTTTTGCAAAAAACGATAGATTGTAATAGTTTACAAGAATAGAGTTAACCATCATGTCACACTTGATATAGATACTCACATTTAAAGCAACGAATGAAATGAAATGAGATGCCATGAGTAAGTAATACAATGCAATGTCAAATAATCATGATGCGTGTCTGTCCTATGATAGACATCCATTGATTTAATCAGATCAGAACCCATGGGGGCCTGTCACGCCCGGGAGGGTACTCTTGGCCAGCACTTGAAGAACCATTGTTGATTTTTCAAGAGAACCACCTAGCCTCATCGTCACATTAACTCAACACGGAAGACATACATCAAAATAAAAGGCATGATAAAGATAAATATAACTTTACTAAAGCATAGTTTCCAAATGAATAAGTTTGAAAATAACAATACTCAACAAAGTCTTTACTCAATGTCTATGAAGCTTCTACGCAATAGTCTAGATGGTACCACGATAGGCCATAAACACCCCAAATCGAAGAAATAAACTACTTAATAAAAGAAAGAAGATAAAAAAGGCTCTTCCAGAATGCAAGAAGGGCTCACCAACTCTGAGAATGCACTGGTCTAGACGTCAATGATGCGGCTAAAGTCTTTTATCACCTGTATTTGCATCATGAAACGATGCAGGTCTAAATGGATGTAAGTACATGGAATATACTAATATGTAAAATAGTTCAAAGAAGTAATGCTCAACTCACTCACCTTGTCACAAACAACTCATACTTAACTCAATACATGCAAGGTTTAAAGTAAATCATGTCTTTTAAAAAAAAAATAGACTCAGTTTATGAACATCATCCTCAATCAGCGTTTGTGTAGGAGTTTCTCTTAACCAACATCCAATCCCATCACCTTTAGTTTGGTGATGCATAATGAAGATGATATCGTTGTCACTCCTGTCCTAAACTTGCCATGGTAATAGACGATCAACTCTCTTATGGATCTATAGTAAATGTCCAACTTTTGGGACAAGAGTCGTCAGAACATGATGTACGACTATCCTACGCTGGCAACATAATTCTGTGGATTAGAGCAGTTATTTACTCGCTCCCAGCTTGGTACTCGATCTCCTCCCAATACTAAAACATGTTCGTCTCAAAAATCAACTCAATCCTCAATGCTCAATCAATCACATCAAATCTCAACCTCGTTAAGTTATCTCAGTTCAACTCATGTCAGTTTCTAATCAACTCAGTCAACCAATGAAGACAATCTGACTCAACTCATTAGACTTATCGTGTAATGCAAGTAAGATAGTAATAGTATATGTGAATAAATGCAACATGCTTCTCAAGCTCGACAATGTCCAATTAGTTATTCAGCTTAGACAGCCAACTCAAATCCCAACTCATTCCATATATAGATTTCTGAAGAATCATTCAATTTAAGTTAATGCCATCAAGTGCTAAAAAAATACATATGTAAATCTCATATTAGTGACCATTAAATACATAATTATCTCATATAATATCACAAGACCTCAAGATAAACATAGGGATTTCAGTAATTGGATGATAGAATTTTCAAAACTCAACTTTTGTTCTCAACTTTGACTCAATTAAGTGAAAAGACATGTGAACTAACGTAGTTTCACACTTTAGTAAGCCTTACATATCTAGAAATAAATGAAACAATCAAACTCCAATCGATTTTTGTGTTATAGTTAGGAACCCTCGCTCTTCTCCCTCCTTTGATGTTCTCAAGAAATCCCTAAGCGTGAAGGATACACTTATAGAACTTTTAATCAAGTCTAAAATGCCCTAGGATTTGATTAAAAGGAAAAGGACTAAACAAAAATACCTATCTTAAAACTGTCGACAAGGTGACGTTGGCTACGGATCGTAGACCATTATATGAGCCATAGACAACCTCTTGTAAATGAGGGATCCAGAATTTTGAGTTATTGGAATTTGGTATAAGACCTCTTCTACGAACCATAAAAACTTCTATGGGTCGTCTGATAACTTGTAACTCAATATACTGAAAAGTTGATATTTGTTCTACCAATTCATGAAACCAATCTATTGTCCATGGAATACTTTATGGGTCATATATTGTCTTGTACCTAGGCCTAAGAATTAGAAAATTTCACCAAGTCATGGGGAGGGGAGGGGGTTTAAGAGGCCTCTTCTACGGGTCATAGATCTCTCTACGGCTGTAGATGGCCCTCATGGATTCTTATTCAACAACTTTTCTTAGTTATTCTCTCAGTTTTCTCTGTGCATCTACTCAGACTAAGTGGAAAAAATTTGGGAGGTGTTACAGACAAGTTCATAGATACCTTAAATCAAAATAAGCAAGTCTAAAGTCTAACTCTATAAGCTAGATAAAATAAATGATATGCATAGTCCAAAATTAAGGAGGACTCATCAATTAACTGAAATGTGGAGAAGATCTTTGTAACGCCCGCTAAGATTACCAAAACAATCCTAGAATAGAGATTTGTGCGTAACATATCTTCCCATGCTTCATTTGCGAATCCAAGACTGGATATACATTCAGCATGGAAAATTGAGTGGGGGAATGATCTCGTTCAAATTTTAGAGCCATCTGATCGAAAAATAATTTTTCGACCCAAAACTAAATTCCAGTGAGGATACACGACAGAGCCGCGATGTGGACCTTTCACCACTACACACTTATATTTTTTTCAACTTTTAAATTATTTGAGGGGAATTCCTATCAATTCCCAACACCTCTTAAGTTCAATGAACGAATATAAGAGATCTTTTACACCAAACCAAATCCAACGAATTTCTACCAACTAAGTTTTTCTATGAGTTGATAGAAAGGTCAACTACAAATGACCATTTCTCCAAAATCATAATGAGTTAGGTGACCCATAATATATAAAATTGAAGATATTCAAATTAGCTTTCCAACTCATCAAATTTCGTCTTAATACGAGTTCGGAGTAGAAAGTTATACCCATTTTACTGAAGACTTGCAGAGCTGACTAAAGGTGCCTTTCTGGATGAAATAAATGACGCTTTTTTATTTGTATTTTGAGGGTATTTTTATCCTAAAATCTTTGGGGGTCTATTTAAGGTCTCAAAACGCATAAAACGTGAGTTCTTATAATAAAAAATGTTCTCCTTCACTCCTAAATATAAAGGCTCAAAAATCATCAAGAAAGTCATCAAGTTGGGATTAATTTTGAAGATGCATCCTCAAGGTGAGTTATTCTTCATAAAATTCAATCTACGCAATCCAAATTTCTTCATTTATTCATAAATCTCTAGTAGAACCTTAAATCATAATCTAGGGTTTCAAGAAAACGAATTCAAGAATCCAAAGAAAGGATTTATTGACTCTTCTTCTTCAATAATTAGGGTTCTTCATCAAGAATGCTAAAAATTCTAAATCAAGGATCCAAGAATCAAAGAGAAGTTCTTCAAACAATATTTTTCCAAGTTCTTTCACTCTAAAAGAATTACTGAGATAGAGGATTTTCTTCAAGAAAACTAGTGTTCATCAAAATTTGATGGTAATATCAACTTTTCAGGTATGTAAGGCTAAACGAAAGCATGAGATTATTCTTGCATGTGCCCCATAGGTGGTCTTAGATGAGAGTTGAAGGTTATTGAGTTTACATGCATGATTTTTAATTATTTTCTTGAAAAGTTCATAATTTTTACATGTATTTTCATATGTTGATGATCATCACAAACTTGTTTTCTTTAATTGAATGTTTTACATGAATTATTACATAAACCCTATTCGTTATTTTCTTAAAGATTGCATGAAAGGAGATAGAGAATGAGTCTAGAGCCTTGAGTGAAAATGTTGATTGTGATTGTGATTGTGAGTTGAGAATGATGTTGAGTTGATAGAACTTGATAGTCCCTTGAGTCTCCATACATGACCTCTAACGATTTGTCTATTCGATTATTCCCTAATTATTGTTGTAAGCCTTGAGCTATTGATTGAGATGTTGATTGATGAGATGATTAGAGTCTCTATGAGACTGATTGAAAAATTGTGCCTTTATGAGGCTTATTGAGATGATCAGATTGAGATATTTTGATTGGATAGATTGTTTTATGAGCATTGAGTCATGGGAGGAGTATCGAACACCGAAAGAGGATGAGTTAGTCCAACTTGAACTCGTCAAACTACGTAGCCAAACGTAGGTGAGGATCCAAACCATCACATCATATTATATTGAGGACCCCTCTGATTAGAAGTCCCTGAAATCAATTGAGGACTTATAGATCTGCTGACTCTATTTGGACTTATCTATGTGGTTCCAATTCTTTCTCTACCTGACAAGTACAGAATGATTATGGCAACATCAACGTGATTGTTGTACAATCATAAGCACATAAGTGATTGTTTTCAGAGAAGAGAAACTCCAAGAAAGTTCCTAAACTGAATACTCTGAGTCGAGATAAGATGAGATGAGTCCCTCTAAGATGAGATGAGACGAGATGAGATGAGACGAGTTGAGATGAGTCCCTCTGAATCGAGATGAGTTGAGTTATGTTCCTTTGAAATGAGTCCCTTTTAGTTGAGTCTAATTTGATTAACGAGTTGATTGGTAGATGGGTTACTTGCCTACTCTTTATTCTTTCTTTAGATAGACACTTGACATGTTGATTGATTTCTACATTGAGTTGATATTGTTTCTATATTATTCTACCTATTTTGGTTTCACAGAGCTATTTTACATACCAGTACATTCCACGTACTAATGTCCCCCTCTGGGACTGCATCGTTTCATGATGTAGATACGAGATTTGGAGATCGTCAACAGGCGCATCGTTGAGGATTTGAGTCATTCAGTTGATTGATGAGCCTCCCCTACTCCGTAGGATTTATTCTATTTATTTTATCTTCCTTTAGATTTAGATTTGATTAGCTTTATTTTGACTGAGGTAGCCATGGGTCCGTCTGTTAGGACCCGTATTTTGAAATTTTGGAATAATTATGAAATTTGGACAAATATTGGAAATTTCGAACAATTCGGGATTTAAGTGTTTCTTTAAATGTTGAGATCAAGTGATTTTTTTTAATTATTATTGGAGCTAGAAATCATAAATCCTTAATTGGTCCAAATTTGGAAAAGTTTGAGACCAAATGTGTATTTTTGTTTAAATGGGTTCCTTAAAGATTTAAAATAGTTGTGGGGTCATGTATGTGTTTAATTGTGATTGTTTGAGGGAAAATCTTGGGGTCTATATATATGTGCATATGTCTTATACAAGAAAACCATTTCTACACTTAGAAAAATAATAGAGAGGGAG
>JAOTQR010078438.1:0-11298 GCA_025774065.1 Solanum ossicruentum
GTTGGTACCTTGGTTGCCTAGTACGGGGGATAGTAGGCCCGTATAACCATATTGAGGGGTTGGTACCTCATTAACCACATCGAGGGGTTTGTACATTGGTTGCCTAGTATGGGAGGTAGTAGGCCTGTATAACCGTATTTGGGGGTTGGTACCTCATTCGCCTCTCCAAGGGGGTGGTAGGCCTTGGATATTCTACATTGATAGTTACTTGCTACACATGTATTTTGTTCTATATAATCATGGCTCATTTCAAGCATTCTTCATTTATGTCCTATTGTTACTATGCTATCTATTGCCCATGATATTACATTTTGCCTATGTTGTCTATCTATTGTTGCATTGCATCCTACATACTTAGTACATTCAAACATATTAATACATACTCTATGCCTACATGATGTTACCATGTAGTAATCGGAGCCCCGCTTGATCATCCTCCTCCGCCACGTGGCTAGTACGATTGTCTTTCAAGCTAGTTGATGATTCCTCCACTTCGAGGATATTGACTTTGATGTTATGCTATGTATAAAGACTCCCTTTTCTTTGTATTATGTACTAGACTATGAGGGTGAGCCCAGTTGATTGTCTTGGCTCCCATTAAGTTCTATGGTTAGAGGTGTTGTTGGACATGTTATGTGTAATGCTATGAGCTTTGATTCTCTCTTGACTCTTGATGTAAATGATATGAAAGTTGTCTCTTAGACCATTTTATCCCTATTTACTATCTTTTGTTGTATTTTATTGCTTTCGCGACCAAGGATTTGTAATGATATGTTAAGAGGCTTGATTGGGGTCCCTTCGGGTTCCCAATGAGTCGTGTCAGGTCTAGGCCCTAGGATTGGGTCGTGACAAACTTGGTATCAGAGCACTAAGTTGTTAATGGTCCTCGGCATCCAACACACCGTGTTGATTAGAGTCTTATTCATGGTTGTGTTGTGCACCGCAACTATGAGTAAGAGGTTATGAGATGTTTTAGAAAATGTTTTCCTTCTTCGTGTTCTAAGTTATGCTATAGAGTTGAAATAAGGTTTTTCCCCTCCAATTATTTGCTATGCTAGATCATGCCTAACACAAGAGGAAGAAGAGCCTGCACACCCAAGGGACAACCAGCTCATGGTGAGCTTTGGGATGCTCTCACTTTGCTTGCACAAGTTGTGGCTAATCAAGCCAATCAAGGGGCCCAAGCCCCTCATGCTCCTACACCGGCATCTCTGATGAGAGACTTCATGAGGATGAATTCCCTAGAATTTTATGGGTCAAAGGTGAATGAGGACTCTCAAGAGTTCATTGATGAGGTCTACAAGGTTTTGGCTATTAGGGGCGTTAGATCGGAGGAGAAGGCAGGGTTGGCATCTTACCAACTCAATGGGGTGGAACACATATGGTACAATCAATCGAAGGAGGAGAAGGGAATCAGTAATGTAGTGCTTTGGGAGGAGTTCAAGGCGACTTTTCTTAATCGGTTCTTCCTTCTTGAGCTTAGGGAAGCCAAATTGGTGGAATTTATGAATTTGAGACAAGGGACTATAAGTGTGAGGGAGTATGCCCTCAAATTCAGCCAACTTTCAAAATATGCTCTATACTTGGTGGCCGACTCAAGTTTTAGATGAATAAATTTGTGATGGGTGTTTTCGACTTGGTGAGTGAGGAGTACTAGTCCGCTATGTTGATTACTGATATGGATTTGTCCTATTTGATGACCTATGTCGAGCAAATGGAGATGGAAAATATGAGGAGAGGAGGAGTAATGAGGCCAAGAGGGCCTATTTTGAGGGAAAGTTCCAAGGTCGCATGGGTAGCCAGTTCCATCAAGGCCAAGGATCTTCTCATGCTCCCTATAGGAGGTTTGCTACTGACATCCCAAGGGCCCAAGGTGATGGCGGTGTGGGTCCTATTGATGTGTGTCCGAAGTGTGGCAAGGGTCATGATGGCCCATACTTAAGTAATACCGGTTCTTGTTATAGTTGTGGGGAGATAGGACATAAGGCGATAGATTGCCCTTGAAATCACAACAAGGATAAGGATGTTTGTCCTTAAGGACGGGGTGCCAGTGTGGTTCCTTCGGGGAGAGGTGGTCAACATGGTGGTGCCCCAAGGCATAAATAGTTTTATGCTTTACATGGGAGGACAGGGGTTGATGAGGTTCCTGATGTCGTCACCGATATGTTAAAAGTCTTTGATTTTGATGTGTATGCATTGATTGATATGGGTGTCACTCTTTCTTTTGTTACCCTTTTGTTGCCAAAAAGTTTCATGTTGAGGTCAAATTGTTGTGTGGGTAATATGAGGTATCTACTCCTATTGGTGCATCTATTGTTGGTAGAAAGGTCTATAGAAATTGTCTCATTTGAATCTTTCATAAAATATTGCCTTTTGATTTGTTGAATTGGATATGGTTGATTTTGATGTCATTCTTTGGATGGATTGGTTGCATACATACTATGCCTTTATTGATTGTAGAACCCCTAGAGTCAAATTCCAATTCCTAAATGAACCCATTCTTGAGTGGGAGAGTCACGATATGGTGGTCAAGGGTAAATTCATCTCTTGCATTAAAGACCGTAAGTTCATCTCTAAGGGGTATCTTTATCATCTTATGAGGGTTACGGATGTGAAATTCGAAGTCCTTCCCATAGAGTTGGTTCCTATGGTAAATGAGTTTCTTGATGTCTTTCCAAATGACCTTCCCGATGCTTCTCCCGAAAGGGAAATATATTTTTGTATAGACCTCCTCCCCGATACTCAACCCATTTTTATTTCCCCTTACCATATGGCCCAGGCGAAGTTAAAGGAGTTGAAGGAGCAATTGAGGGACTTATTGGAGAAGGGTTTTATTTGTCCTAGTCAATCACCTTGGGGTGCACCGGTGCAGTTTTTGAAGAAGAAGGATGGGTCTCTTAGAATGTGTATTGACTACCGACAACTTAATAGGGCCACCATCAAGAATAGGTATCCTCTTCCAAGGATTGATGATTTGTTTGACCAATTGCAAGGGGCTAGCCACTTCCTAAGATTGATCATCGGTCCGAGTATCATCAAGTGAAGGTGAGGGAGTGTGATATTCCTAAGACGGCTTCTGGACTAGGTATGAGCATTTTGAATTTATTGTGATGTCCTTTGGGTTGACCAATGCACCGGCCATCTTCATGGATCTTATGTAAAGGGTCTTTAATCCCTACCTTGATTTGTTTATGGAGGTCTTCATTGATGATATTTTGATCAATTATCATAGTGAGGAAGAGCATTCATGTGCTATCAAACTACAGCACATTTGATTCCTAAACCAAGGGATTTTATGAGGTCTTAATGCAACTTTTTATGGTTTTATGTGTTTTTGTGTTTTTCTTGCAGAAAAGTTAGTGTTTGTATGATTTTGGAGAAAAGTTGTAGATTTTACTGATGTTCAGGACATACGAGCACACTTACGAGTCGTAGCCCAAGCTACAAGTCATAGGATGTGTCGTAGTAAGAATCAGAAACCAAAAATTAAGAAATCTACTAAGTGAAGGTCACCCCTACGAGGCCATCCTATGAGTCGTAAGTTTCCCTACGACTCGTCTAGGTGGACTCGTAGCAGGAATCAGAGAGACAAAATGTTCGACCAAAAACTGAAGGCCAAGACTACAGGAAGAACATACAAGTCATGGCTTAAGTAATGACTCGCACCTATGGGTCGTACTAGTTTAGTCCAAGATGCCAAGAACTTGATACGAGACCCTGACTACGACTCGTAGGTCATCCTACGAGTCATACCTGCGAGACTTATCAGCTGCCAGTTGTTTTTCTGTGTAAATTCTAGGGTCATTTTATAAATACTCTATATAGTTTAAGTTAGGGTTTTAGAAAAGAGTTCAACCAGGACACATTTTACAATTATCTTTCGAATCTTTTCTTAGTTTTTAGATTAGTTTATTGTTTTCTCTTGGAAAACCCATTTTGGTGTTTGCAATTCTTGCCTTGTACTCATTGTTGATCAATCAAGCTTGTGCGCTTGCAACTTGTGGTGACTACTTTCTTCATTGTTGTTGGTAAACATTTATGTATTGCATGAGCATTTTTGCTTGTTTGCCTTAGCCATGAGTAGCTAAGTACCCACAACTTGGAGCTGTGGGAACCATTGGCAGTTGACTTGAGATAACTAAGGTTTATTGCATTTCTATGATTGGGGTTATGCATGTATTGTCTATTTTCCTTCATCATGATTGTTGTTTGGTGGCGGCTAACACCAAACCCCGCCTACTATCACGATCTCGACCAAGTAGTGATAAATAGGAAAAAGGAAGTAGATGACAGGATTCGATCGATGTCTTCTCATCTAATCAACCAAACCTGACCAAGGGGAGGTTGACTAGGACAATTGGTAACAGTTAGTTGGCACACCATGGTTGATGACCAAGCACAATGGTGAAATTCAACCTTCACCTTCACAAGAGGATTGGAAGAACCTAAGTTACCATCCCGCACGCTAATCTTCAATTATGGTTATATTACCTAGGGTAATCGAGTCAACGAACCATGGGGAACACAATTCCTAAGTTGTCCCTAAAATTAAGTGTTTTCCCAAGTAGTAGTGTAGTCGTAATTTTACTCTTGTTTTTGAATCACAACCCCCCCCCCTATTTAGAGATTTTAGTTATTGATGTTTGGAATGATTAGTAGTGAAATCTCGCAGTCAATCCCCCCCGTGTGAATTCGACTCTAACCTTCGGTTAGGTTAGTTGATGATAGCAATTGCTTTCTTATTGGAGTGTGAACATCATCAAAAATTATGGCTCCGTTGTCGGGGATTAGGAATAGGTTATGATTTGATTTCACTATTAGTTAGTTCTAGTATTAATTTCTAGAGTCTCGTGTATTTTACTTTTTTTTTGTTATTTGATTTTATTTGCAGGGTGTACTTGGTTGTATGCCCAACACAAGGAGCCAAGGAAATCCCTTTGCTCCACTCAATTTGGAGATCCACCGACTACCAAGAAAAATAGCTCAAGTGAATGAGGATATCGAGGTTGAGGAGGATATGAATACGAATGAGGATATGGGAAGAGAGGAGAATCTACAACAGAGGATTAACAGGCCACAACTCAGGGACTTCAATGAAAATGCTTATGGATGGAATCTATATCGATTGGACCCTATGGCTATGTATGTTACTGGTGCTATAGTACTGCCTCCTTTATCGGCAGATACTAAGTTCACGGTATCGAGTGGATTGCTCCGAATGCTCCAAAATTGTGGACTATTCATAGGGCTACCTTTGGAGGATCCAAACCGTCATCTTCAAAATGTGGTATTTGTTTGCATGAGTATCATGGGGACACAAAACCTTTCTCTTGATATTATTGGTCTAAGAGTGTTTCCACTGTCATTGACTTGCAATGCAGCTATATGGTTGTTCGAGCTTCCTCCGGGTACTATCACAAGTTGGGTTGAGCTTCAGAGAGTAATCCTTGAAAGGTGTTTCCCTAGATCTAAGAAGTTGAAACTCAAGGACCAAATCAACAACTTTGAGCAATTGCCAGGTGATTCTATTAGCATAACATGGGAGAGGTTTACTAAATGCTTGAGGATGGCCCTACAAGATTATTGATGACGCCTTAGTTGAGATTTTTTGTCGGGCGCTTGATGAGAATAGTCAAGCTTGCGTCGACACAATCATGGGAGGTATGTTCGTAGACCAACCTTTTGCATTGATAGCCGCAAGAATAGAGCAAGTGGTCAAAATAAATAGAACATGGGATCAAAGAGAGTAAGGTGTAATGAAACCTTCTTGTATGGTTAACACCAATAATGACCAAGCAAAGGTAAACAAAGAGATCATACAGCAGCTTTCTCAACTTCGCACAAGTATGGACTTGGTTCTAAATCAAAATCAAGCAAGTGTTGAGGCAATCACTCACCAACCTCCGAAGGCTCCTACCTATGATGATCCATTCTTTAATGAGGATGCATGTTTTATAACCAACCAAGCGGCGGGTTTTCGGAACAACTCGCAGGGGTCCAATTCGGACTATTGGAGGTAAGGGTCAGGAATCAAAGTCGAAACTTCAACCGTGATGGGGTGTACAACTGGGGTGGATATTATGAGAGAGAGAGAGAGAGAGAGAGAGTGCCAGACGCCGAGTGGAGAAGAAGAGAGGGCTACAGAAATGGTCCTTATGTGCCACTTCACAATCGTGATGCCGAATCAAACAACTCCAGGATTAAAGAAATGTTCGAAAAGTTGCTGAAGTGATCCAACCACCAAGATGAGACTTTAAAGGGATTGAAAGCGGATTCTCAAGTATTAACCAAAAACTAGTCTCACTGGTGTCGATTAAACAACTAGAACAACAATTCGGACAAGTTTCTTCATAATTGAACCAAAGCCAAAAGGGTACTCTACCAAGCAATATGGTTCAAAACCCAAAGAGTGAAGGGCATTGCATGGAGGTTATGACTAGGAGTGGCAAGAGCACCATCGATCCCCCTATGCCGGTAATTGTGGATGAAGTTGATGAGAAGGGTCTTTGTGGTGAAGTCGTGGTTGAGGGAGAAGATCCAAAGATTGTTACCTGTTGGAATACAACAAGAAGAGGCAAGGGAGCATGAGAAATTGAAATTAATTCCCAAACCCCCTCCTCCTTTCCCCCAAAGGCTTAAGAAAAAGGAAGAGGAGGGTAAATTCAAACACTTCCTCTCGATGTTGAAGCAACTCTTCGTCAACATTCCTTTTCTAGAGGCAATGGAGAAAATGCCTGGGTATGCCAAGTACATGAAGGATTTGGTGACCAAGAAATGCACTTTGAGCCAAGAGATCTCGCAAGAACTCTAACAATGTAGTGTGATTATGAAAAAATTCCTTGTGCAAAAATGAGAGGACCCCGATGCATTTACCATCCCTTGAACCATTGGTGATGTTGAGTTCACAAGAGTATTATGTGATTTAGGGGCGAGCATCAATCTAATGCCTCTTGCTGTATTCAAAAGGCTTGGCCTCGGTACTCCTACCTCGATAAGAATGAGGTTGCTTATGGCGGATCAAACCATTAAAAAGCCGGAGGGAATTCTTTTGGATGTGCTTCTTAAAATTGATAAATTCATCTTTCCGACAAATTTTGTGATCCTTGACTGCGAAGTTGATTTTGAGGTGCCTATAATCTTGGTGAGACCATTTCTGGCCACTGGGAGAGCCCTAGTGGATATGGATTCAGGTCAACCGTGTTTTAGGGAAAACAATGCAGAAGTCGTGTTTGATATTAGCCAATCCATGCAACACCCAGATGAGTTCAAGAGTGAGTTGTGGACCCTTGATGATAGTTTATAAAGGATGATGACAAAGTCGAGCTGCGACATTAAATAAGGTGCTTCTTAGGAGGCAACCCAAACATTGATGATAATTATTGGCTTATTTTTAGGAATTTTTAGTTGTTTAGATTCTTAGGTAGAAGGTGTGAGTTTGTTTTTATGTTGAAAGACATAGGTGCAGTTTTATATTTTGGGAATTGTTGTGTTTTGAGATTTGGTTTGCATGTGAAAAGAAAAAAATTGAAGATCTGAAAAATGGCACTTGGACCAGCCTCTACGATCAGGCCTACGAGTCGTAATCCTCACTACGCCTTGTAGTCATGCATTGTAAAGGGAATTAGAAAGTATCAAAAGATGGCACACACACTATGAGCCAACCTTACTATTTGTAGAGTCTATTATGAGTCGTAAGAGGGGTTTGTAGTGTCCAGGTATCGATTCTAAATTTTTGCAAGTGTTGGTGCCGTTACGAGACCGGATCTACGAGTCGTAGGATGGCCTATGACTCGTAGTCGGGGTCTCGTAGCCCCGATCAACAGATCTTTAATTTTGACCCAGTTTGCTTATATGAGGGGTCAAAATAACATTTGACCCCTATTATCAGTTATAACCCTAAAGGTCGATGGATTCCCCAAATTCACTCCATATTCCCCTTTTCTGATCAAAATCTCGGCTACCCATGTCATTTTCCGGCCAAGATCCAAACAAGGGAATTATTTTCTAGGGTTTTAGCTTGTTTTTCTATCTACAGTTCTTTAGTTCAATTTTTCTTCAATTTAGTAAGTTTCTTGGTTAATCTTAATACATTTTGGTGGTGAGTTATGCTATAGATGAATGTGTATGTTTTTAACCATGAAAATCTCAAGCACATTTGATGATATTTTGGTATAATCTTAAAAATCTAGTGTTGGTGTGCCTTGAAGGAGGTTGTGATGAATTGAACTTTGTTTGAAATTATTGAGTAGATGGTCGTGAGTATGTAGATGCTTAATCCATTGAGTGTAGTGCCTATATGTTGCCTAAGCATTTATCATATTATTTTCATAATTGGAATTTGGTTAGTGTGGGTGTGTTTCATAGGTCTTAACTTGGTAGACTAGATTGAAATGGTCTAAATGGATTGGATAGAATTTCTTGTTGATATCTAGTGTGATATTGAAAAGTATTTTTGTTTTTGGTATGCTTGACGGTCTGTTAAAGTGAATTCAATTCTTAGGGATGATGCTCATTCTAAATTTCTTATGTTACTGGGTGATTGCTTATGTGCTAAGTATTTGATATTGTTATTCTATGCCAAGTATGTTGAATTGTGTGTTTGGTTTGTGCTTTGCATGGGAAAATGTTAGGCACTACAGATGCCTTCTGCGGTCAGCTACGTGGCCCTCCTATGACTCATAAGTCATATATGAGTTGTAGTAGTCAATCATAGCAAGCATCAGTCATCTGTGGTTCCTTCATGTTTCTCATACAAGACTCACCTACAACTTGTAGTGCCTGATACGACTCGTGAGGGTCTCATAAGTTTATCTGAGTTATGAAAAATGTCTCTGAAATTTGGTACGAGGCCAAACTATGACTCGTAGGTTCCCGTACGAGTCGTAACTGCCTCTCATATCTGAGGTTGGATTGCATTTTTGTAAGTCATTTTATTACTATGAGGCCAGTGTACAACTCTTAGGCCATCCTACGAGTCGTAACTGTACTCGTACCTGCAGACCTGCAATTGTTCTAGTGATCTTTCTTCTGTTTTTTTTTATTTTTATGCTTAATTGTTTATGTTTCTTGTTCCTTGTTATGTAATTTATTGGATCAAACATCTTGAACTTATATGTTGCTATGTGGTTGGTTTGCAAATAAAATTCCCCCAAATGACAAACGTTCAATTCAAAGTCTCCAACGGAGGTTGATGGATGAATCCTCCGAGATTGAGCAATCCGAGGGATCTTTGGAAGACCACAAAGTTAGGGTAGACCCTGAAGCCAATATACCCCAGACCCGGGCTCTTGCATCACAAACGCCCATGGAAGCTACCAGTTCCTCCGAATCTGAAGAGGAGGAACAACAGGGTAACGGGGACTGGTCAGACAGCAGCCTACCTCAAATGACCACCTCACACTCAAGTTTAGAGTAGGAGTCGAAGAGCAACTCTCAGACCTAGCAGGAGGAAGTATAGTCTCAATCCCCAGCCGACTGCAAATGGTGTGTTGCGAATATGAAAGAAATTCATGACCAGGATTTAGAGCCAAAGAGGCAAGGAAATCGGTCTGCCAGTTTCATGCGGAGTCCAAATTAAACGCCTCTGGATTAGATAGAGTGCTCGGACTGGATGTTGGATTGCATGAGCACGGACTGCAATGAACCATACATTAGCTGGCAAAATATGCCCATTACGTAGTCCGTGAGTTCTATGTGGCATATTTTACTACACTATGTTAGGGGTTGCCGAAGAATAAGAAGCCAATTGAGGAGCCGAGGCTATGGGTGGTGACAGTCCGGGGCAAGAAGGTTAATATTTCAGAGGAGATGATCCGACGAGTTCAGTTTAGGGCCATTTATCGAGTACGACAGTCTACCCCAAAGTATGATGGCCATATTGATAAAATGAGGAGAGCAGTGACTGGGAAGGACATCGGGGCCAAGACATATCTTCTACAGTGGATTGCCAGTCAGATTTGTGAGGCAGGTGTAGAGCCAACATGGGTCACAAACCATGCAGATCCAATTGTGAAAGTTCACCTCTCATTTTTGGCCAAGTTTTGGTGGTCCATTATCCATTGGCGCATTAGACCAGCCTTTACAAATGATGTGATCACCCTAGAGAGAGCGGTGTTGTTGGCCAGAATTCTAGTTGGTTATGCTATAGATTAGGCCCAGATTATTTCTGAGCAGATTCATGAGGCTTCAGCTCGGACTAACACCTCACTTCCATTCCCAGTTCTAATTTATCGATTATGCAGTGCAACAAGTGTTCCTATTGACCCCCACTGAGACCCTCAACTAGAGGCCACACGCACTATGGATCCCAGCCTAATAAAGGCTGACGAGAACCCGATGGCCTTACCATGAGCAGCTCCTCCTCTTTCAGAGCCATTCCCAGTAGAGCCTCTGACTCAGAGTGCACCTCTAGCCACTACCGGCACTACTTCAATTGCTATAAAGCCCACGCCAACTGTGGAGATCGAGTCCATCCTATCCTCCAGCACTCTGGCACCAGCAACATCTTCGTTACAGATTGATTCTATTATTTCTGTTGTTGCTTTTCAGGCATTGTTACATAGGGTGGCTACGATAGAGTCCAGGCTTCAGGCTTTATCAGCACGGGTCTGGCCATAGGTTGACCAGATTGTTTGGGACTCCAAGGAGAGGATGAAGGCATTTGTCCGTAATCTGGTAGATGAGAAAGTTAGGGCGGTGGATACCTGGGTTGATGCCTTCGAGGCAAGAGTCCAGCGGCGACTTAAGGGAGCTCGACCTGCTGACACAAGTGTTGTGACCAAGGAGTTGGCCAAGTTTAAGATCGAATTATTACAGATGTTGGCAGCTCCTATTGCAGCCTCGGAGATGACACCAGCAGATGATGCAGTATTCGAGTGGCTAGCCGACTGTCCGAACATCTATGCGAAGAGGCCCCTTGAGCATAGTGATGACCCAGAGCTGACCCCGAAGAGGCCGAGACCGGAGGAGGAGCCCATACCAGAGGAGGTGGTGCATGAGTCGCTATTGTTAGTGGCTATTCAGAAAGAGAGGGAGTAGCACACCCCACATGGAGAGGGTACTTCCGGTACTACTGCAGAGGAGTTGATGCCCTGGGACCCCATAGACCAGACAAAGACCAGTGCTTGATGCACCATGATGTTTGATTTTCTTTTACCCCAGTTCTTACTTTTATTAATGGATATTTTGTTCTCTTATTAGACAATATTATTTAGATGTTGGTTTTTAAATGTTTTATGTTGGATGATCCTTTTATTTTGGTTTTGGATATTGGTTTTTAATATGTGTGTGTGTATGTGT
>JAOTQR010078439.1:0-11297 GCA_025774065.1 Solanum ossicruentum
CGATATGCATGATTTTGATATTTTAAATAGAGGATTATTTTGATGTTTGCATACAGGTTTGACTCATATGTTTTATTTGGATTATTACGTTTATTTATATTTCGTACATTCTGCTTTACATATTTGGTACGTATGTCGTACTGACCCCCTTCCTTCGGGGGGGGCTACGTTCATGCCCACAGGTACCGACATACAGGTTAAGGATTCACCCTCGTAGGATCTCTATCTACCGTTGCAGTTCTCCCTTGTCTCAGGAGCAGAGTTTGGTATATACACGTATTCTTATTTTAATTTGCATTTATGTATATTCGAGGGTATGACGGGGCCCTGTCCCGTCCTATAATTCAGTTCGTATGATTAAAGGTCTGTGGATACATATGGGTGTGGGATATTATGTGTGATATGATTACGTATGTATGATACTTTTGCTGGGCGGTTCTACCGCAGCGGTGACCTTGTCGGCCCGCATATGTATATATATGTGTATGAATGTTTATGACATGTTGGGATTGCTGTTTGCAGGGTTTGGTTAGTCAGTAAAACAAAGGGAACTCTGTCAAAATTTTGGTAGATTCCTTAGCTGCTATAGTGTGAAATCCGAATTAGTGTTTGTCTGGGTGCCCAATCGGCACCAGTCACGACCCCTGGATCGGGTCGTGACATACAACAATCAGGTCGAAAAATAATTTTTCGTAATTAATTCTAAAATAGTGTCAGTGCATGCCTGAGGCACGACACGCCTAGGAAGCGGACCTACACTTATATCTTTTCAAATTTTTTCTACAGAAATTGGGAAAATCGATCGAAAATTGATTTACGAAAAATTACACATAAAACACATTTGATGAACGTGTTTTATGTCTATTCTTCCTGGAAGTCAATTTTTCAACATGTTTTGAGAAAATTCACAAAAATAACACATTTCTGCACCCCTGGTGCGATGTGGACATGTTGTTATGAGATGGAATTTTATTTTTAATTTCGGGAAGGCTATTTTGGTAAATTTCCAAGCCCTCCCAAGTCTTGTAAATGACTAATAAGGTTGTTTATATCGATTAGAGGGTTTTAAACCCAGTATTTTTCCTAAGTCTAAAGCGTATTCTTGAGAGAGGAAGAAGCAAGGGTTTGAAGGTTCAGGGATTGAGGATCAAGTTCTTGAAGACGATTACCACAATCTTCAATCTAGATATGTAAAGGCTACCCCAAAACATGGAATTGTTCTTCCATGTGACCCAATGTGTAGACTACTAGTTGATGGGTCTTGAGTAGTGATTCTTGAAGAACTTCTTGAATATTATTTGTATTTCTTGAACATTATCTTTAACTTATATATATTATCTCAAACTGATGATCATCATACATGTATCTACTAATTACATGCATTATTGTATGATTGTTTACTTAAATTACACGTTTCCCTTTATTTAACGCTGCAAGAAAAAACTTAGGGGAATGTCCAGAGCCTTAGTTGTTTGAATGTGATGATTGATGAAGTCAAAGTCTTGAAATGAGTGTTGTGATGGCTGAAATAGATGAAATTGATATCCTTGAGGTTTAGATGAGTCGAAGATAAGAGTTTGAAAGGAAGAATTATTTTCTTGGGTTGATAGAATGACAGATGAGAGGAGGACCCTGCTTGAGAGGGGGGTTGGCTGTATAACCAATCTGACCTTAATATACTTATGAGTATCTTAAGTCTTGGGAGGAGTATTAGCACGAAAATGAGTAGGAGTAAATCTCACTCGTACTCATTAACTACGTGGCCAGCATAGGAGAGGATTGGACTGCGAAAGCAGATGCTTCCTTTGTCCCGCAGAGGACTTGATAGACTTCTTTTGGGATCCCCGATAGACTCGTCCTGTACCCTGGCAAGGTACTAGACTAATGTGGCAGCGACATCTCTTTGCTGCATCATCATCGAGCTTATAGGTGGTAGTTGTCGGTTATAAAAACTCCTAGATAGGTTTCCTTGATGATAATACTCTGGCGTTGATATGATTGTATGATGTTTTGATGCATAGTGAGGAGGTAGAATTCTATCCTTTACTCTGACTTGAGGATGAGTGATTGATGAGCTATTGTTATTGCAAATTGTTTACTTTATCCCATTTTACATACAGTATATTCTACGTACTAATGCCCCTTTGGCGTTGTATCATTTTATGATGCATATTCTGTAGACAAAATATCTAGAGTTGTGATCACTCTATCCCCACGCTCTATTGGTCTTCACCACTTGTACCATTCTTTCAGCAACTAGGTCAAATGGTTGATCAAGAAAAACACCTCCCATGATCGTGTTGGCGCAAGCTTTGCTTTATCATCAAGTGCTCTATAAAAGATCTCGACCAAAGCATCATCAACAATTTTGTGATCAGGGACCATCCTCAAGCATTTGGTGAATGTCTTCCATGTAGTGCTAAGAGTGTCTCCAGGCAATTGCTCGAAGTTATTAATTTGGTCCTTAAGCTTCAGCTTCTTCGACCTTGGGAAATATCTTTCTAGGAAAACCCTCTGTAGCTCAGCCCAACTCGTGATGGTACCCAGAGGAAGTTCAAAAAATTATACAGCTTCATTGCCAGTAAGTGATAATGAAAGCAACCTCAATCCAACAGCCTCAACAGAAATATTTTGTGTCCCCATGACACTTTTGCACACGAATACGACATTTTAGAGATGACGGTGGGGATCCTCTAGCCCTGTGAATAGGCAATGATTTTAGAGCATATAAAGCAATCCAATTGATACCGTGAACTTATCATCTGTCGATAGAGGGGGTAGTACTATAGAACTGGTAACATCCATCGCCATAGGGTTTAATCGGTACTAATTCCAATTGTAAGCATTTGCATTGAAATCTCTAAGTTGTGGACGGTTAACCCTTGGTGGTGGATTATTCTCTCTTCTTAAGCCTTCCTCATTCACATGCATATCCTCCTCAATCTCAATGTCCTTATTCACTAGATCCATCCTTATTGGTAGACGATGGATCTCCAAATTTAGTATAGCTAAGGGATTGCCTTGGCTCCTTGTGTTGGGCATACAACCTAGTATACCCTGCAAAAAAAACCAAACAATAAAAACAAAATAAAAGAAAAGTACAAGAGACTCTAGAAATCAACACTAGACTTAACTAATAGTTAATTCAAGTCAAAACCTAGCTGTATTCCACGGCAACAGCGCCATAATTTTTTATGATGGTCACGCTCCAATACGAAAGCGGTTGTTATCAGTAATTAACCTAACTGAGGTTAGGGTCGAATCCACAGGGAATACAGGGCTTGGCTATAAGATTTCACTACTAATCATTCCTAGTATCTATAACTATAATCTCTAGAAGGGGATTTTTGTGATTCAAAAACAACAAAAATAAACACTAATTAAAATTCGAGAAAACACTCAATTCTGGGGACAACTTGGGAATTGTGTTCCCTATGTGTGTTGACTCAAATACCCTAGATAACATAACTATGATTGGTAAATCGCATGCAGGATGATAACTTAGGTTCTTCCAGCCCTCTTGTGAAGGTGAAGGTCAAATTTCACCATGACGCTTGGTCGACTACCATGGCGTGCCAACTAACCGTTACCCATTGTCCAAGTCAACCTCCCCTTGGTCAGGTTTGATCGATTAGATAGGAGAACATCAACCAAATCCTATCATCTACTTCCCTTTTTCTATTCGTCACTACCTTGGTCGAGATCATGATAGTAGGCGGGGTTTGGCGTTGGCCACCACCAAACAACATTAGTCATGAAGGGAAATAAATAATACATGCAAAACCCCAATCATAGATATGCACAAAACATAGGTCATCTCAAGTCTACTATCAATGGTTCCAACAACTCGAAGTTGTGGGTGTTTAGCTACTCATGGCTAAGATAAAACATACAAAAATGCACATAATAGACATAATTGAGAGTTTCACCAATAACAATGAAGGAGATAGATACCACAAGTTGCAAACCCACAAGCTTGATTGATCAACTATGAGTACAAAGTAAGATTTGCAATCCCCAAAATAGGTTTCCCAAAGAGAATAATAATCTACTCAAAAAATCGAAGAAAGGCTTCAAAATGTAATGGAGAAATGTCTACTATTCGAACTCTTTCTCAAAAACCTAACTTAAACTATTTATAGTATTTACGAAACAACCCTAGGAATTATGTAGAAAAGACAGCTGGCATCTGATAAACTTCATAGTTATGACTCATAGGTTAGCCTATGAGTCATAGTCAGGGTCTCGTATCAGGTTCATAGCATCTTAACTGACTGGTATGACCTATAGGTATGAGTTGTTACTCGAGCTACGACTCGTATATTAGTCTCATAGTCTTAGTCTTCAATTTTTGGTCCAACATTTTGGCTCTCTGATTCTTACTATAAGTCTACTTATAAGAGTTGTAGTGTATCTTACGACTTGTAGGCTGAGCTTGTAGGGGTGACCTTCATTTGGCAGATTTCTGATTTTTAGTCTCTGATTCCTGCTACGACACAATATATGACTCGTAGTGTGAGCTACTACTTGTATGAGGGCTCATATGGCCAATCCTTTAGCAAAATCTGTAACTTTTCTTCAAAATCATGCCAACCTAAATTTTCTAAAAATTAACACAAAAATATATCAAAACACTAAAAAGTCGCTTTAAGAACTCACAAAATCCCTTGTTTTAGGTACCAAATGTGTCCTAATTTGACAGCACATCAATTTCTTATCTTTGAGTTAATGTCCCTTTTGAGCCTCTAACTTGAGTATGCAAGTCCTTGATAGTATTCATGTCTAATAATAATGTTGGAGATAAAATTTAAATTCCAGATATGGTGTCCAAAGTCTATTCATGAGAAAGAGTATTCGAGCAACGGAGTCTTTGAGTTCTTATGATCTTCGTGTTTATTTTTCATGGAGAGTTAGTAGTTTGAGTTGTCGACAAAAAGGGAGATGATGAGTTCCTCCTGGTCCAAGAAGTGATGTTGATAGTAATAGACCGAGGATGAAGGTAGATGAGGAGGAGTGAGTGTATCCTTATTATGATATAGGTGTTAAACTTGTGTTATAGAGGGATAGAGATAGGAAGGAGGAGAGAGATAAAACCTTACTCGTAGATAGGTAAAAGTATGTTAATGTGACTTTGAGTGAGAACTCATTGAATGGTGGAGCTAGAAGTGCTAAGTAGGCTTGAAAATTCTAAGATATAGTTGAAGTGGTTAGGGTGATAGGCTTGAATTCGTGGTTATTATTATGCTAGTACTGATGATAGACTAGTGAAGACTTCATAATAAGGGTTTGAGGAAGAGTAGTGAAGTAGTGAAGAGGACTGGTAAGTTTTTTATGAAAGCCCTATTGAAGTTTATAATTGAGTGTTGAGAAATAGCATGTTAAGATATGATCATCTCGTGAATAGCACCTTGAGGCCTAGAAGTAGGCTTGAATAGAAGAGGAGGAGGTGGATATATGGAAACTTGAGTAAGAACTACAGACTTAAGTTGAGGAAGTAGAGTGTCATGAAAAGGGAGTACAATTGAGATGATGTGCTAAGCTTGCAAGTGGTACATAGAGTCTTAGATATCGATGGTCTCATTCTCCATTAGAGTTGATGGCTTCTTTCTTGAGTCTGAAATACTGATTGTCAAGGTGTTCAAATGATTCAAATTGATTGAGTCTCGACGTTCCATTCGTGCTTGATGGTGAAAATGTCTAAGAGAATATCGCTACTCTCGATCTGGACCGATTTATCTATTCTGAGTGACTTGTGACTATCCATATTACTTGATTGAGTATTTAAAGGAGTCTTGATTGTTATTTGTGCCTGACAATAAGAATGTTGAAGGTAATGTTCTTATAAGGGTGGTCAATTCATGAGTCCAAATAGAGATTGTTGATAGTGATGAGGAGTCGAAAGTTTGATTGGCTGATTGGAGTATCAAGATGAATTCTGAGTCTACTCATGCCTTGATATCCACCTTTACTCATCATTCAATGACGAATGATCCCAAGAGGGAGATAATATAACACCTTATAAAATTATCAAAATGCCCCTAGAATGTAATCATGCACATAGCGCATCTTCCAAAGCTCCGATGGCAACTCTAAGACCGGATGTGCGATCAACGTGAAAGATTGAGTGGGAAAACAACCTCGACCCAATTTTAGAGCAATCAGGTCGAAAATTAATTTTTTGTAATTAATTCCAAAACAGCCTTGCCTAGGATACGAACCTAAACTTATATTTTCTCAAAAGTTTTCAACGGAAATTAGAAAGATTGATCAAAAAGTAATTTACAAAAAATTACACATAAAATGCATTTGATGAACGTTTTTTATGTGTGTTCTTCCTGGAAATCATTTTTTCAACATGTTTTGAGAAAATTAACCAAAATAACACATGACCGCGCCCCCAGCGCAATGTGGACATGGTGTTCGAGATGAAATTTTATTTATTATTTCAAGAAGGCTATTTTGGTAAATCTCCAACCCCTCCCAAGTCCTATAAATGACTATTAAAGTCATTTATATTGATTAGAGGGTTTTAAACCCAGTATTTTTCTTAAGTCTAAAGCATATTCATGAGAGAGAAAAAAGCAAGGGTTTGAAGGTTCAGGGATTGAGGGTCAAGTTATTGAACAAGATTAGCACAATCTTCATTCCAGGTTTGTAAAGGCTACCCAAAAACATGAAATTGTTCTTTCATATGTCCCACTATGTAGATTAAGTTGTAAATCGCTAGTTGATGGGTCTTGAGTAGTGATTCTTGAAGAACTTCTTGAACATTATCTATATTTCTTGAACATTATCTTTAACTTATATATGTTATCTCAAATTAATAATCATCATACTTGTATCTACTGATTACATGCATTATTGTATGACTGTTTACCTAAATTGCACATTTCCCTTTGTTTAACACTGCAAGAACGAACTTAGGGGAAATGTGTAGAGCCTTGATTGTTTGAATTTGATGATTGATGAAGTCTAAGTCTTGAAATGAGTGATGTAATGGCTGAAATAGATGAAATTGATATTCTTGAGGTTTAGATGAGTCGCAGATAAGTGTTTGAAAGGAAGAATTTATTTGTTGGGTTGATAGAATGATAGATGAGAGGAGGACCCAGCCTGAGAGGGGGGCTAGTTGTATAACTAGTCTGATCTTGATAGACTTATGAGTATATTGAGCCTTGGGAGGAGTAATAGCACCGAAATGAGTAGGAGTGAGCCCCAGTCGTGCTCATTAACTACGTCGCCAGCGTATGAAAGGATTGGATCGTGAAAGCGGATGCTTCCTTTGTCCCATGGAGGACTTGATAGACTTCTTTTAGGATCCCCGACAGACTCGTCCTTTACTTCTGCAAGGTACCGGACGGATATGGCAGTGATATCTCTTCACTGCATCATCACCGGGCTCATAGGTCGTGGTTGTCGATTATAGAAACACCCAGGTAGGTTTCCCTGATGATAGTGCTCTGACATTGATATGATTGTATGAAGTTTTGATGGATAGTGAAGTGATAGAATTTTGTCCTTTACTCTGAGTTGATGATGAGTGATTGATGAACTATTGTTATTACTAATTGTTTATTTTAGCCCGTTTTACATACAATACATTCCACGTACAACTTCTTGCTTTTAATAGAATTAGTAGTTGTAACTATTTAAGACAATGAATTGGCAGTGTGATTGAATTTTAACAATATTGAAATTGAATTGAAACTAGATTTTAGTGTTAATGAAATCTGGTGCATGGTAACTATTAGTGCTACTTATAGGCAGTTGTGACTGCATTTTTGTGAATTGGAAGCTGCATTTTAGTGGCAGCTGACTATGTTTTAATAGGTTCTTAGAAGCATTTTACCTCATGATCAGTGGCATTTTACTGCATTTTAGTGGCATTTTAGTGACTGCATTTTAGTGTCATTTTAATATGCCATTGTTTTGACAATTGCATTTTAGTAGCAGTTCACTGATCAATATAAGTGCATTTTAACAGGTTCTTGCAACCAATAACTTTTCATTACACAAATAAAAAGGTTCTTTAGTACAAAACATTGTCAATACAACACCGTTTTCAATCCCTTACAACACTGTCAATACAAGCAACAAGACATAAAATTCCCCCTAGTTCTACTTCAAAATGCATAAATACAACATACAACAACATGTGTTGATCATGTCAACTTCCTTGGATATCCTTTCAGGGACCATATGCTTTGAAATACAAAACTTATACCTAAAATGCTAATACGTAAGACAACAATCCAAAGTTGTTTCTCCCTTTTCTTAGACTTGGCCAACTTAATTTGCCATTTCTTCTCAACTACATTCATCATTTTCAATTCATCATCAAAATTGTCCAGCTTCGGCTCTATCTTGTTCATATTTATTTGACGCTGCATTGTTTTATAATGTATATTCTGTAGATAGAGGACTCCAGCGAGCTAATCGTTGAGGTTCACGGATTCCCAACAGAGATATGGTGAGTCATCGCGTGCTTTCGGAGGACACATTTATTTCCTTTATTTCCTTAAGTTATTTTATTGGATTGTGGTAGCCATGGCCAATCATGGTACCTTCTTAGATGATAGTTATAGTTGCTTCATAGACAGACAGTTGATAGTTGAGGTCGGGATTGACTATTGTTCTCACTCCTTATTCCTATTGAATTGCTTATTTTCGTACTCTATATGATAGGGATTGTGATGGTCCACTAATTGTCTATTATTCTCTTATTATCTTCTGCATATGAGTTGATTGAACGAATGCAATGGAGACTAGGTGGTTCGCTTGGAGGCTAACAATAATCTCCTAGTGTCAGTTACGTCTAGGGTACCCTCCCAAGGCGTGACACCTAATCAAAAAAAATTGACTCTTTATTTTTTGGTTTACAAAAACAAAGATCGAGTAAGGAATTTTGTTGACCAAGGGGAAGGAGTTAGACACCCCTTGAGTCCCATGGTTCTAGCACGGTCACTTTATTGTCTAGTTTATGGCTCAAACTTAATTTTGAATATATTTTATTTTAAGTTTTCAAAAATATCATTTACCCGCCTTCTTTAATTTATTTTAAACTCATTTAAAAATGTCTTAGTTTATTAATATGATGTGTTGGTAGCAGTATTTTCCAACCTTGCCATGAATTATTTATTTTATATGTCACACCTAAAATTTGTGTAATCCTTTTCAAATCATAAAATTTGTCTGTTATTGTCGGCCTAATCATGCTCTTAACGATTTAATTTAAAGAAATTTAATTGTAAAAATTTTTTCAAATCTGAATTCTTTTTACAAAGCCAAATGATTTTAATTCTTTTATTTTTTAATTAAAAGTTGATCATTGTGATTAACTAAAATTATAATTCAAGAATTTAACATTAATTACGTGAATCAACATAAAATCGTTAAGTAGGTATTCTAAAAGAACCATCACTCAAGTAAAATTATTTTTTTTAATTACAATTTTTATTTTTATTTTTTCTAAAGAAAAAGTGAGTACAATATTTATAAGAACACAAAATACATTTTTCCATATATATTTTGCACAAGTATGAGCATATTAAGAATCATTGATGCCTAATAATTTTCTTTTCTTTGTTTTAATCATGAAAATTAAAAGAAGAACCCAAAAGCAACATTTTAGATAATAAATTCTTGTCATTATTTCAGTTTATTAGGCCTCAATACATATGTCATCATAAAAATTACACTATGAAAATAAAGATAGAAACTTGGATCACTTCAATATATTTTAATCACATTAAACTACACAAGAAAAATTAAATGTTACCTCTTGTGAGAATTAATTTATAAAGAATAGGTCACGATAGCAACCACGAACCCAAAACCGCGAAAGTAAACCTCAAACTCTCTCTTTTCTAGTTGTGTTTTTCGTAAGATTTTTCTTTATGTGTTACATGTTTTGTGCAATTTTTCTTTTTGGAGTGTATGAAGGATGAATCTAGTATTTTTCTCTTCTTTCCTTTTTTTTTTTTTTTTTGACATTGGCGTGTGTTTCTGTCGTTCTCTGTTTTTGCGAATGAGGAAGAATATACGTAGTTGTACATGTGCAATGTGGGTAAGTTCATAAGAAAAGTGGGGAATGTAGTGGGATCGTTTAGTGTGTAGTGGGTTTTGCGGTAGTTTAGGTTTATTTTAGTTTTTCATTTATTTATTTTTTTGTTTTTATTTTGAAAAGAAAAAAATAAAAGCGTTAGAAAACTATTTTAAATTTAAAAAAATAGGAAAGTTAACTAGGTAAAACTAAGATATAATTAAGAAAATACTAACCATACTAGATTATATTAGAATCAAAATTAAAAAGAAAACATATATTTTAGAAATTTTCTCTTCTTTACAATAAAACTTGCACTAAAATGTGACTCTATTTTTATTGTTTTCAAATAAAGTTATCATAGTTATCATAAATAAGATACAAACAAAAATATCTAGTTTAGATTCAAAAAATAAATATTTACTAAAAGGTACATAACTTAAGCTTGGTAAAAATTTAGGTGCTAACACAAACTATATGTGAGAATATTATGTAAAAACATAAATTAAAATGAGAAATTCTGAGAATGTTTTTCTGATATATCATCTTTTGATTTGTCGCATATGTTTTGTGGCACATCGACCTCAAATAATGCAGATGTAGGTTGAGGCACAGGTGCATCTGTTACGCCGAAAAATGACCGACTTTAAAGAAAAATTAAAATTTGTTCGAAAATCGAGAATCAATCCAAACTCAATTAATTTAAGCAAAATTAATTCTCGAAATTCGAAAGGACACAGAGTCGCCACCTAATTTTACGGATAATTAGGAAACCATTAAATATTTTAAAAGATCTAACAGAAAAATTTTTTAAAAATCCAGAGTTCAGGTTCGGGTTCATATTTCCACTTCGAGAAGGTGTTAGGCACTCGAAATGACCGTTAAATACGGTTATCCGGCGATTAAGTAGTTTGACCAACTGTTGATTTGACAAAAGATTAATTGATTTATTTATTATTATATAAAAATGGTTTGATTTTTAGAGATTTTCGACTCGATTTGGAGATTGACTAAACTTAAAAAATTGACCAAGTTAACAAAATTGAAATATCATAAGAAAAAAAAATATAATTTCTTTTATTTTTATTTTTATTTTTTATTTATTTTTAATGCCAAACACTTTTCAATGTAGAAAGAAAACTTAAATAAAGCAGCATAGTGGCTTTGACATCATTTGAGGAATTTAATTAAATTAAAACCAATAAAGTGTTAGCATACAAGTACATACGAATTAAAAATAATAATAAAAAAGAAC
>JAOTQR010078440.1:0-11297 GCA_025774065.1 Solanum ossicruentum
AGAGAAAAAAAATTTATATAGGGGAAAAAAAAATACGCACAAAAAAAAAATGTTATATATATATATATATATATATATATATATATATATATATATAACATTTTTCAGGAAACAATTTATATATATAGGGGCTAACAATGCTGACACGTTGTTGACACATGGCAGATCTTGACTGCACCACGTGTCAGCACTAAGGCCTGACACCTTGCCCCCTCTCTTTCCATTCTTTCTTCAATCTCTTTTTCGTCGTTTCAGGTTTGTCTGGACTCCGATTTCTACAAACAAACTATGTAACCCTATGGATTTCGAGTTCTGAACCCAACAGTGCAGTCAAAATTTCCAATAGAACTTCGTACAATAAAGTGACTGTCCCACTCCTTTATATGTAACTTTTAACAGAAAGCCCCAGAGGATCAAATCACATCTGGACATCCCTGGTATTAGACGAAGTGTCATCCTAGACCAATATTGATGTTCTGGAGCTAACTACACTATCAAAATTCTCATCTAGGGCATGATTCGTGAGACCATTGTCTTTTGACGACCAAATTTGCAATCCATAATATAATTACACTATATATGCTCCTGGCCTAATTCGATTGTTCCAGAGCTAATGGAATCATCAGAATTCCATTCTGAGGTCATTTACTAGGACTTTACCCAAAAACTCATTTTACGAATATAACTTCCATGTTAACCCAAAATTCCATATAACTCCCGAATAAGTTGACCTATAATCATCCCAATAGACCCGAGGACACTATACACATGCTCATATAAATATAAAACAGTAAAACCATATAAATGACCCCGAAGATCATTATATTATCCTCTCCAGACCCCACTTATGGGATCACACTGGGTATATTTTTGTTGTTTGGCAATAAGTAAGCATGATGCAAAATCATTCATGAAAGCCTCAACATGGAAGATTGAAAATAACAATTTATGTTCTTCGAACTTGACCTATTAAGCACTTTCTGTACAACCTTCCCTCAAATTCTTTATCTTAATTATTTATTCTATACTTTACATTATTTATATTTTGTTAATTTTTGAATAACAATTATTTAGTTGAATATGTTAATAACTAAATTAGTAGTCTTTTTTTCTGGTAAAATAAACTATAAAAAAGTTGCATGGATTATACGTGCAAAGCACATATCCAAAAACTAGTATTACTAAAAGTAAGAAGCACCAACCTTCAAAGTTGGATTACCATTTTGCCCTTCCACTTTATTAAATAAGTAAATATGTAACTAAATAGTAATATTTTAATAACATAATTTGAATTCCAAGGGTTTCACTTTAATTCTTAAATTATATTATTGCAAATTTCTTTTGTTATTATTATATATTAGTAAATTCACTTGCAAAAACGGACAAAACGGTTAAATGTTTTGTTTACTGCATTAATGCAAGAAGGCAAATAATATATTGCATTAGGAAAAATTCACAAGTAAAACTATTTTTTATTATTCAAATAGTTTATTTTAATGCAGTAAATCAAATCTAATTAAATATATAATAGATATTTGAAATGCCCAAATATACATGCCAAAAGGCATAGTAAAGCGGTCGCTGATCAAATATAGAACTCAATCAGAGTTGAGGTCGATCCCACAGGAAATGCGTGAGAATATATCTATTAGCATCGTTTTCAGATGTAATATCTATTCCCGAAACAAATGTGCATAAAGTAAATGGGGGGTTTTGCTTTTTCGAACTAAGTTACTAAAATAAAGCAGTAAATGAGTGCAAGGGCTACTATATTTCAAAAAAAATATATGTGAAGCTAGGATTGTGTTCCCCATGACACCTAATTCGATAGCCGAATCTTGTGGTAAGCTCGTTCATGATTACGTATATAAGATCTAACAAGTAATGTAACATCTAATTGACCTCTTAGTCCTTCTTAGATGCATTTCGTTCATCACCTTTTGGTCTCAAAACGTATAAGTACTAACCCTTGTTGTTAATCCCGAAATACTCTCATCTTTTAGTCTCAAGTACTTAGACTAGGTTAAAAACCTCGAATTTCCATCGTAAAACTCTTTTCCCAATCAAAACATCCCTTTCAGGCATGTAACGAATAAAGGCTTACCTTAAAGCGTCAACTCATCAAGGAAGAAATTATAACGAATATTATTACGATATATACGCTAATCAATCCCGAAATTTACCTCATATTCTTCTATCTTAGTGATTTGTCATGATTCCCACAATCCTAATTGTGGGTTTAGCATAACATATTCAAGAAAGAAAATCTACAATGGCACAAAGAATTCATAATAAATAACTTACTATTAAAAACTCAATGAATCCACGAGTTACAATCTTGAACTAGATAAGAAAAATCCCAAAATCTTGTGAAATCTCAAGGAAAATAATATTTTTAAGTGTTTTCCCTCTCTAGGCATCCAAGGCTCCCTAAAAATGAAATAAAATAGCTATATATATATATATACACACACAGAAAGAAAACCTAATACCTAATTAACGTAGGAAAAATCACATCAGCATGGAAACGGGCCACTAAACGGTCCATGAGACATTGAAAAAACCGCTTACTGGTCCGTTTGGTCATACTTGGCCTCCAAAACTCGCTTCACTATTTCACTCATCAACGAGCAAATAAACGGCCCGTTTAGCCTTTGAGGGTCCGTTAATGGGCCTTTTTATTTGCCTTTTAAACTTTTTTTTCGCTCCATTCGTCCTCACGCACTCATCTCACGGAATATGGTTGGTCACACGGCTCGTGATACACTCTGTCCGGCTCCCCTTAACGCATTTTACTTATTTATTCGACGGTGATGCCTTCACGTCACTTTGACGGGGCATTGTACGGCCCGTCAAGTGCGGCATGAGGCTTGCCTTGGCCATTTTGCACTGCCATGTGGGACGGCATGGCCAAGTGTGAGGCCATGAAGGACCTCACGACTCGTGGGCACGAGCCGTGGAGGTCCACGTGGACCTTCACTTGGCCTTAATTCTTCTCTAGTCACCTGGGTCGCTTTCGAATACCCACACTTTGGCCTCTTTATGTTCATTTTCCTCTCATTCGTCCCTTAATCCATGCCTCCACAATTTTTCCTGAAAAATAACAAAAACAAATATCAAATTAACAAGTTTGCTTGAGAACTCACAAAAATCCTTTGTTTAAAGCGTTATAAGAGTCGTATTTCTATGACTCATCAATATTATTAATTCATATAATGAATGAATTGGAAGTTAAAAAAGTTCTGCAGTCAAGCTTATTCTTTCGTTAAAGAACTTTTCATATCATTTTCCCTTCTATAAAATCACTAGCTTTACCCTTTGGCACATTGTCAAATTATTATATGTTTTCTTCTTTAAGATACTTATATAATATTTGGTGTATGGTGTATTATTAACACTTTCCACAACAAAGGTACGTTCTTTCAATTAGCTACCCTTTAAATTAAGTACTCCCTCTATAATATTTTATGTGTCACTTTTTTCATTTTTGGTCCATCTCAAAAAGAATGTCACCTTACACTATTTGGAAACAATTTAACCTTGAAATTCCCTCTTTACTCTTAATGAAATAATTCTCAACCACACAAATATCTAAGAATGATTTTAGACCACAAGTTTCAAAAGTCTTACTTTTTTTCTTAAACAACATGCCAAGTCAAAAGGTGTCAAATAAAATGAGACGAAGGGAGTACATATAACAAACTCTTTTTAAGCTGTGTAGATCTTTGTTTTGCTCTTTTTAAAGAAATTTATACTAATTAGTATAGAATACATGTGCAATGCAAGTGTTTGAGAACTAGTATAAACTAAAAGTGGGAAGATCTTAGACTCAAAGTTAAATTATCATTTTGCCCCTATGCTATTACTTATTTACCCTTATGTCATTACTTATGAGTTAATACAATAATAATACCATTAATATAATATAATATCATATATTGATATATATAATAATTTCAGTTAATGTCAGAAAATTGATATAACATCTAGACCACTGAAATTCTTTCATCCTACTTCTATGCTTTCTGAAAATATTAAAATGACTAAAAATTGATTTCTTTTACCTATTGAATGACTCCTTCACAATGTTAATGTTGAGGATTCAAGAAGTCATGCTACGCAAACGTATGGTAAGAATACAAGAAGGCTTGATGAAATTTATCAGCAATTAATTATGGTCAAATATATAAATTTCTTTGTTATTGCATGTAGTTATTTCAATCAGTAAATAGTCTTTGTTTTATTTCCTATGGTGGTAACTTCTTTTTATGTTCTTCATTTCTATCAGTATAAAATAAATGTTCTTAGTTATTTCTAATTAAATGTATTTTTCATCTTTTCCATAATATCTTTTTCCCAGACAATCTTTTTACATTCTTCATATATCAATATAAAATAAATGTTCACAGTTATTACTGATTAAATGTATTTTTCATAATATTTTTTTTCGGACAATCTTTTTACATTCTTTAAAGTGGCATATCATATCATATCATCATCATATATTATTAAAATTGAGAAGCTTCAAAATGTAAAATTGAATTACCATTTTGTCCGCTACACTAAATTAAAATATTATAAAATATCTAATTAGTTATAAAATATTATATTAAATTTGTTAGTTACTTTTAAAGTCGAAATGAGAATGTTCATAGAATTTGATAGTGACTTCTGAAGTGTAAATTGTCGTAATATTTATTCCAATTCAAACTAAAATCAGTAGGCCGTGTATGGGGGCTTTATTTAAAGATGTGGCTATTAATATTTTTAAATTCACTACTAAAAATTATTGCATATTAATATATCTATTAATTAATCCCATTTACACCACGAGAAAAATTGTTATTCGGAGAGTGAACAGGCCAAAGTTACTTTGAAGGTAAGGGAAGTGAAAAGGCCAAGGTTGTTTATATCAAAGTTCATGGCTTTATAGTCTTCTATTGTGGAAAAACTCATTCATTTTTATTAGTTTTCAATGACATTCAAAAATTCTTCCTTTTTTGTTCTAAAGTTTGTCGCACTTGATTATTTGATGTGTTTCAAAGTCAAAAGGAATATTTTGACATCTACAGTATAACTAGATGTTTCATAATGTATAAAAAATTGTATCATAGATGCGTGTTTCATCTAGGTAAGTTAAGGTCAAACGTTATTTTATTTCATTTTTGTCTTCTCTTTTGTATTATTTATACATTTGGGGCCTTAACAAATTATAGCTCGTTTTTATTTAATTATCTTCGCTATATTTTTTTTAAAAAATCATTGTTATTAATATCCTTAACGAATCTGAATTAATTTTCAAAGGGTGACTCTGAACTCAAGATCTTCTTCCAAATTAACAAGTGTTTTCAAAGGATTTCATAGATCTTAAGTCGTTATGACTAGAAATTTTAGAGTATGTATCAAATTTAAAGTTATTATTGAAACAGGCTCTCAGTATTTTGTTAGATCATCAGGATTTATTTTCTAAGTACTGTGAGCATTAGTTTATTGCAAGGAACATTAGCTATATTCTGATCATACTAATTTCTCTATCAATTGGGACAATGATGATATGAATCCTTCTTCTATTTCCTATAAGAAGCATAACATTCCACGACGCTTATGTCTTTACTTACTAGGTAATAGACTTACAGAATGAAGTTCGATTTGTTCAGAAATGCAATTGTTCCACTTGATGAAGGGAAGACAAATTGGATTATCTTCAATAGGCCATGCATCACACACTTTTAACAACTTCAAGTTTCTGTAGGTGCTAGACTTAGAATTCACTGTAATTGATTCTTTCCCAGAAGCGTTAACTGGCTTGAGATATGTGTCTATTAAGGTTGCTGAAGATTCTTCATTATCATTCTCGAACAATCTTTGGAACCATGTTTCAAAGGATTTGGACTTCCAAAGTGGACCCCCAAGATTAATCACCTTGCTTACGCAGATGATACAATCTTGTTTTGTTCAGGGAATAGAGGCTCAATTTTTTAAAATGATGGTTGTATTGCGAAGTTATGAGAAGCGTTCAGGACAAATGATTAATTTGAATAAAAGCTTCTTCTACCTTCATGATAACACACCTTTTATAGTAGCTATAAGATTAAGAAGGATTACAGGTATAAAACAAGGTTCTTTCCCTTTCACTTATTTGGGATGTCCGCTGTTTTATGGAAGAATGAGAATCTATTATTTTCATGATTTGGTAAAGAAAATCCAGAACAGAATCTTTGTATGGCAGAATAAGTGGCTATTCTATAGAGGAAAGTACATTTTGATTCAGAATGTGTTGCAATCCATACCCACATACTTGTTGTCTGCAATGAACCCTCCTAAGAAGGTAAAATACATCAAGTATTTGCACGGTTCTTCTGGCAAAGAGCGGGTAGAGAGAAAGAAAAATATTTGGTAGCATGGGAGGATGTGTTACCCTCAAGTGGAAGGGGGACTGGGTTTTAGATCACTATTGGATGTCTCCAAGGCATTGTATGCTTAACTTTGGTGGAGATTCAGGACAACTACAATGCTATGGAGCAATTACATATGAGCGAGGTACTGTAAAATCCTTCATCCAGTAGTTGCAAGAGTCTAAGGGTGCTTCACATGTATGGAAAAGAATGATAGCAGAGAGGTAAGATGTAGAGTTGAATATGTGGTGGCAACTTAAAGAAGGGACGGCGATGTGCAGGATGAAGATATGGAGGTTAAGCAGTGTATAAGGAATAGTGAATGGGTACTGCCTCACCTAAAATCTTTGATTCACGAGGACATGGTGGAGTACATCAAGGAAGAGATTAAACCACAAACATTGGAGGGGTGTATGGATAGGGCGAGGTGGATGGAGACGAATAGTGGGGAGTTCACTGTAAAATCAGTTTTTTCAATTGATAAGGAGGAAGAAAGGGGTTTAAGACTGGAGAAGGTTGACATGGGACTCTTGGAGGGCTCGTTACGGCAGCGCCGGAGCCCCAAGCAATGCCCATATCCATAAGCTAACACCCACGAAAAATTGTCAAAATCGCATGTTTCTGTTCCTTGGTCCATAAAATCCTACCAGGCGTCCACCAACGTTGTAAGACTACCTGGGACTCTTAGGTGAGCTCATTACGGATCCACTTATATGATTTTTTAAGAAATTTAGGTCGGAACCCCGTCAATGTTAGAGTCTGTGGGCTAACACCTATGAAAAACTACCAAAATTGTCTCTTTCCTGTTCCTTGGCCCATAAAATTCTACCAGTGTTCTCCGGCGCCATAGAGCCACCTAGGACTCTTGGAGGACTCGTTACGGACCCACTCGTGTGATTTTTTAAGAAAGTTGCACCGGAGCCCCTGGCAGCGCTAGATTCTGTGGGCTAACACCAAGGAAAAACTCCAAAAATTGCATGTTTCCTGTTCTTTGGCAAATAAAATCCTACCAGGCGTCCTCTGACACCTCTGGGGCACCTGAGACTTTAGGAGAGCTCATTACGTACCTGCTTGTATAATTTTTTTAGAAAGTTACGCCGGAGCTTGCGCCAGCTCCAGATTCCATAGGCAAACACCCATGAAAATCTATCAAAATCGCCAATTTCTTGTTCCTTAGCACATAAAATCCTACATGGTATCCTCTGGCGCTGCTGGTCCACCTGGGACTCTTGGCGGGCTCGTTACGAATGCAATCGTGTGATTTTTCGAGAAAGTTGCGTTGGAGCCCCTGGCAACGCCATATTTCGTGTGCTAACACCCAAGAAAAACTGCAGAAATCGCTTGTTTCCTATTCCTTGGCCCATAAAATCCTATCAGTTGTCTTTCGGCACTTCCAGGCCACTTGGGACTCTAGGCGGGCTTATTACATATCCACTGGTTTGATTTTTCAGAAAAGTTGAACTGGAGCCCTTGGTAGGGCCAAATTTCGTGGGCTAAAACCTAGAAAAATTGTCAAAATCTCTTGTTTCATGTTCCTTCGCCTATAAAATTCTACCATGCGTCCTTCGGCATCGCCGAGCCACCTGGGACTCTTGGCAGGCTCGTTGCAGACCAAATCGTATGATTTTTTTAGAAAGGGGCACCGAAGCCTCCGACAGCACCAGTTCTAGCTGCTAACACCTACGAAAAACTATAAAAATTGCATGTTTCCTTTGGCCTCTTGAAGGCTCGTTATAGACCCCCTCATATGATTTTTCGAGAAACTTACACTGAAGCCCCCGACAACGCCAGTTTCTGTAGGCTAACACTCACGAAAAATTACCGAAATCATCTTTTTCCTATTTCTTAGCCTATAAAATTCAACTAGGAGTCTTCTGTCAATTGGGCCCCTTGGGACTTTTGACTGCTTGTTACGAACTCACTCATTTGATTTTTCGATAAAGTTGTGCTGGAGTCCTCAAGGTTCAAAACGTTCAGGTATGTAAGTCTAACCAAAATATGGATTATTTCTTCCATGTGTCCCATAAACCTAATTGATGGAGTTATGAGTAAATTGAGTCTTCTATGAATGTTTCTTGAAGGTTTTCTTAAAATGTAATGTATTACTATATAATCTTGCATGAATTACTATTTTTATGATTTAATTACTTGAATTAGATGATTTTACCTTACTACATGAACCCTAGTATGATCTCTTATTATTTTTACATATTTTACTTCATTGAGCATGCATGAGAAAAATTTAAGCCTAAAGAGTATATCTTTACTTTTGTTTTTTTGAATGCTATGAGGCAGAATAATGAATGATAGAGCCCTTGTGAGTCAAGAGTTGAACCTTAAAATGATGTAACCAAAGAGTCGATGGTTGATGTGATTGAGTTGACAAATATCCGATGAGACTAGATGATTGAGTTAACCATAGAGTTGATGTCTTATGAGCATATTGAGTCTTGGGAGGAGTACTGAGCACCAAATTGAATAAGAGTAAGTCCCACTCGAACTCAATAACTACGTAGCCGACATAGGAGAAGATTGAACTGTAAAATTGGATGTTTCATATTGTCCCAAAATGAGGACTTGATGTTACTTTGGCTTTACTGATAGGATGTCATATACCCTGGCAGGGTATCAGATAGATGTGGTAACAACATCGCTTCGTTGTATCATCACCGACTTATAGATGATGGTTTTCGGTTAGAGAAACTCCTAAATAATCCTTGATAGTACTCTGATTAGATGGGACATAGATGATAGATGAGTAGTCATTGTCTAAATTACATTTTTACTTTAGACTCTTGACATGATGATTGAGTTTCCTATTTCTTGAGTTGAGTTATTTGAGATGATTTATTCTTTCTTTACATGTTTCTTTCAGCCATTTTACATACTCGTACATGCCACGTACTGATATCTATTTGGACCTGCATCTTTTAATGATGTATAGACAGGTACTAGCGGTCATCAACAGGTGCCCCATTGAGGACCTACATGCATTTAGCTGATTGGTGAGTCCTCCCCTGCTTCCAAAGGATGTCATGTCTTTTCCTTCTAGCTTTGAGTTTTAGCCTTTATTTTATTTTGAGGTAGTCATGGATCTATCAGTGGTACCACTTAGTCAGATTTTTTAGAGGCTTCATATACTAGACTGTGATGTTGTCACGCCCCAAAGTCCCGTTAGGGCGGATCGGCACCCGTTGTCGATAAGGCTCGGGAGAACCAACCTGTAACTATATGCTTTCTATACATATTATAAGTAGTTTCTACTTTTAACGTGCCTTTAAGAAGATAAACAATGATAACAAGCCAAAAGGAAATACATATGACTAGGCCGTTGGGGCCACGCTGTCTAAAGTGTGAGACATGACTTCACTGTATTTTACATAGTCTACAAAGACTCTAAATAAAGATAGCATGTGATAAGGGTCGGGACAGGCCCCGCCTCAACAAATTGTACGATAAAAACATGTAAACTCTAGACATATACAAGGCCTGAAGCAACCTGGAGCTTGGTGACAGCAGCTGAATGTCCTGTACTCCTACTGGGGAGATCTACTAGCACTTGTACCTGCAGCATGAAATGCAGGTCCCCCGTAAGGGACATCAGTACGAGATAATGTACTAAGTATGTAAGGCAGAGAACACTGTATATGATATAAAAACTCAAGTGAAACTGTACACTGATGTAGCATAAGAGACCACCTTTAGTTATACTATGGGATTCTGTACTTTATGTCCTTTATATTACTTTACCTTTACTGTAAAATTTGTACTGTAAAATCTATGCACAGCTGTAATGCAACTGACCAACTGATCAGTGGTAAACTGTATCGGGATCATCCCTATGCTAGGTTCTTACGAACCCCCTCGGGCTACCACCCATAGTACTATATCAGGATCGTCCCTATGCTAGGTTCTTACGAACCCCCTCGGGCTACCACCCATCGAAACTGTATATTTTATCTTTCAATTACCTTTGAGATGGTTCTTTTGGTGGCCATAATATTGGAGCTGTAAGATTGTATATGTAACATGTGACATTTAGATGATCATACAAGACAATATGACAAATAAAAGAGTACATTGGATAAACAATGAAATGCATATGAAAGGGAACAACTTGTGAACTGTATTTCGTAACGAGAACTCATGTAACTTGGTATTCACATATATATGTAGGTTAGAAGATGACTATATATGGAAGCATGTGAACCTATGCAAGAATGGAGACACGGTTAGTGGTTATGTCGGAGTTGGTAGGTGCCTTTATGTATCAAGGAAGTATCTATATTTCATGCCAAACGATACGGAATTAAGTAACCTTACATACCTCGTTGTCGGACCTCTTTACTATCTCAAAACAACCTTCCCTTCCTTCAAATATTTATCTACAACATAGTAGAGGATAAAACTAGCATTAAAAGACAATAGATACACCTTGGCAATCCAATCACATAAGAAAATAATACACGGGCAGCAAGCGGGTTTTCATAACCCGGGCATATTCCTTTAACCATTCCACTCCTTAATCGTGTTTTTTTACTACACATTAGCATGTACACATCATGTACAACCTATTTTAATGCCACAACATCCTTAAAACAGCCCACAAGGCACAACACATCACAATTCCACACAATCTAAAAACGGACAACATACTGTTACTTTCCTTCGCTACCTTTCGACGCGGATAACTTTGAACCTATTCCAACTTTAACCAAACTGTTCCAGCAATATTTACACATATAAATAGAACTCAACCAGTACTATAACATCACTTAAGAAGTCATGAAGGATGTGAGCTAATAGCTTTACATACAACAGCCCTCAAATTCCAATCAACATAACGCTTAAGATAACTCGGTAAAACGCGCTTGTTAAATAAAACCAAAACCAGGGCAGCAA
>JAOTQR010078441.1:0-11295 GCA_025774065.1 Solanum ossicruentum
TATATATATATATATATACATATAGATATATAGATATATATATTGAGCCTGTGTCCAGGGCCTATGAGTGACATGGTGAATGGGAACCCGAGAGTGCCAACAAGCCTCGTAGCATCCACATACATATAATTAGTTGGAAAGCGCATAATTAGAAAATAAAACATATAATTCTAAGGGAGGGAAACGTATGACTCATAGTATGGGGATGTCATAGGGATCAAGATTTGCATGGATTCACATAGCACATAGCACATAAAAACTAAGGGGCATGTAAGTATGACTCATGCTATGGTGGTAGAAGGGGCTTAGGACTTTCCACATCTCATCATGAACATATTATTATATCATCAACATCAAGAAATGACCATAATCATAATCTTCCATAGCAAATAGCAAAACATACACAAGCCCGTACATAGATTTTACATGTTGTCCAATAATACCTCTAAGTCATAGAATAGGACGGGCCCAAGACATGTCCCGAGCTCACCCTCAAAGTAAAGACATAAGTAGAAATAACATAATAGGTAGATACAAGGTGGTTTGTCCTTGAATAATAGGACTCACCATAAGCAACTCTCACAATCCAAGCTAACCATCAAGAGGTGGATGAAGATAGTCTCTGGCCCTATATGGTTAGATCATTTTGACAAGGAGTATGTATTAATACGTTTGAATGTACTAAGTATGAGTACATCTCATTAAACCTACATTCAATATTAGATGACAAGGGCACATATGTAGAAAGAAGTATATATACAAGAAATAGTAATATATCAATATGCCACGAAATCCATGATACATGAAATGCCATAAGACTTTAAACATAGTGGGGATTTGACCTTAATCGACATCTCAAACCCATGCGAGCTAGTACATGAATTTACCCGACTAAAGCCTCCCATTAGATGAGAGTAGACTAATTGTCAAAGGTAGCCTACACCATACCTTAGAACTCATCTTTTCCTTGTGATGGTCATCTTCTTTGTGAACTCTTATTTTCGGAAGGATTTCCATAACATAACATAATCATCCTTTATAGAGGCATAAACATGAACCTACGCTGGCATATAGTTATGGGACTTGGGTACTGGGCCCTTATAGCCCCTCCCACAAGCCTGCGCAGTGCTAAGTCATCATCACATGAGAATACATATATGTATATGTGCTTTCAAAAGAGGCATAAGTCATTTCAAATCATTTACATGCGTATTTAGGCTTTAAATCCAAACATACTTCATAATCATGCATGCTTAGGATAACTAGTCAAACCATACTTATGTCATTGCTTAGAAATAGCGCATTCATACTTGTACATATTGGTGTAAACACCCATAATTGCTCAAAGAGCCATATCATATACATTATGTGATCACGTGTCATGTCATAACCATACTTTCCTTAAATCAATTCATAAACATAATTGGGTTTTAACCCACTTCATAAACTTCATGAAAACCATTGTTCATGCATGCATATGCCATGAATAAAAAGAGAATAACATAGGCAATAGAGATTCATACTTAAAATAACAATATAAGATGAAATCCAAGTTAATCCATGAAGAAATTCATATTTAAAGCATACTTAAGATTACCCATACTTAAATCCAACATTTAAGGGGACATGCATATTCAAACCTTAATAATATCAATGCAATGCAAATATTAGGGCTTAAATCACTTTCAAAATATCAATTAAATACAATACATATCTTAATTGAATCAAATCAATATTAATTTAAAAGACTCATACTCAAAGTAAGCTTGAAATTCATAAATCAAAGAGTAAAAAGTGTTTGGGGTCTTCATGGTTGAAAGGGGATATTAATCAATCTCACATACCTTACATATCTAGAAGAATTAAGAAGAAAATGATTTGATAAGAAGACCCTTCCTTGAGCTCCAAGTTGAATCTCTGGTGGCAAACTTGACAGGAGTTCTTAGGAGAGAGAATTCTAATATTTTAAGTGTAATAAATGAATTTGAATAAGAATGAATGAGTATAGGTCTTTTCGGGGGGTTAGAATAGGTTAGAAAGTCACAAATGACTCTTAGAAATCACCAAAATTATGAGAAAACCATTAGAAATGACGACGGCATCACAATCTGTACAACTTATCACGGACCATACAAGTGTCCATGGAAAGGGTCTTTAGAAACTTAGCCAATTTTCAGACTAAGGTCATTTCCACAGATGGTTCATGGTCTATTCAAAGGTGAATTGATCGTACAATGGTCCATACAAATGACCCAAGTTTTGAGACGGTAATATCATATGTAGAACCATATTTTAGGACGAGGGCTTCACAAAATACCTCACCACGGCTCATGGTAGCTTGCATGGCTCGTGCAGGACCCCCTTGGTGGCTACCTTAGCCAATTCTTGTCTTGAAGTTTGGGTTCCTACTAAGGGCCCCTTCCACGGCCAATGGTGAGGACCACAGCTCGTTGAAGGTTCCTTGGAGGGCCACCAAGCCTAAAATCCTTTCTTGAGCCATACAAAGCTATACACAAGCATTCCCCATAGGTCACACACCTTCAGAAACTTGATTCATAAGCATCAATAAAGTCTCATGAGATCCGGGTCCTTACATCATCTTCCCCTTGGGAACATTCGTCCTTAAATAAGATATAGACTAGCTAGAAAGGCTTGACTTGAACATGAAGCATGTTAACATAGGAACATAATGCATAATTCATATCTTGAAAATCATTAAAAATCATGTCAAGACATCTTTTAAATTATTTGTATGCACATGTATACATGTCATGTCATAAAACATAGGAGTGAAAGAATTAGGACCAGTGAGAATAGAAGGATCTGAATACCTTAAGCTTTAGTAGATTGGAAAAGACATGGATATCACCTCATCATATCCATATATAGACTAGCTAGAAAGGCTTGACTTGAACATGAAGCATGTTAACATAGGAACATAATGCATAATTCATATCTTGAAAATCATTAAAAATCATGTCAAGACATCTTTTAAATTATTTGTATGCACATGTATACATGTCATGTCATAAAACATAGGAGTGAAAGAATTAGGACCAGTGAGAATAGAAGGATCCGAATACCTTAAGCTTTAGTAGATTGGAAAAGACATGGATATCACCTCATCATGTCCATCTCAACCTCCCTTGTAGCACTCTTTGTATGTTGATTCCTCCAAAGCACTTTAACTGGCGCCACATCCTTATTGCGAAGCCGCTTAGCTTGCCTATCCAAAATCTCAATCGAAACCTCTACATAGGACAAGTTCTCTTCAACCTCAACACTTTCCAAAGGCATAATTGAACTAGGATCACCAATCAACTTTCTCAAGATTGACAAATGGAAGACCGAGTGAATAGATCTCATCTCCAATGGAAAATCCAATCTATCGGCCACCTTGCCAATCAGCTCAACTATCTCATAAGGACCTACATACAGGGGATTTAACTTTATCTTTTTTACCAAAATGCATTACACTCTTCATAGGAGAAACCTTTACATACATCCAATCATCGACATGCAATTCAAGATCCCTCTTTCTAACATCCGAATGAGACTTTTGGAAACTTTAAGCCATCTTCAACCTTTCCCTAATCAACTTCACCTTTTCCATGGTTTCTATAATCAAATACGGGCTAATCAATGCCATCTCACACAACTTAAATCATCCTACCGGGGATCTACACCTTCTCCCATACAAATCCTCAAATAGTGTCATACCAATGCTAGTATGAGAACTATTAATGTAAGCAAACTCATAAGTGGTAGATGATCATCCCAATTACCCTTGAATTCGAACACATAAGTCCTCAACATGTCTTCCAAAGTTTGAATTGTCCTTTCGGCCTGTCCATAAGTTTGAGGATGGAAAGCAATACTTAACTTTCTTAGTGCCAAGCTCTCTTTGAAACAATTTCCAAAAGCGAGAAGTAAATTGAGTACCACAATCCAATATGATAGGCATAGGTACACCATGTAACCTAACCAATTCTCAAATGTACAATCTTGCATAATCTTCCACATTAAAAGTAGTCTTGACCGATAGAAAATGGGCCGATTTAGTCATCTTATCAATGATGACCCACATAGAATCAAATTACTTTTGGTTGCGGGGCAAACAAAATACAAAATCCATATTCACATCTTCCTACTCTCAAGTAGGAATCTAAATATCTTGAGCCAAACCACTGGATCTTTGATGTTCTACCTTTACTTTTTGACAATTAGGATACTCGGATACAAACTTGGTTATGTTTTTCTTCATACCATGCCTCCAATACACTTCCCTCAAATCCTGATACATTTTGATGGATCCCAGATCTATAGAATAATGAGAGTTATGGGCTTCACTCATGATTACTTCTCTAAGACTATCAACATTCGAAAGACACAAACTCTCATAAGTTTGCATAGACTATTTAATCATTTTGAAAAGGACATTGTACATATTATTCACTTCAGGAGATAGAGAGAGAGTGAGATTAGTTTACTTAGAACATTCTTGCTCAATAGTACAAGGGTTAGAGGTTTCCATGCTTGTAGAGGCACAAATTGGAGAGATTTGTTGGTTTAAATCAACTTTTCTCTTTTAATCCTTGATACTCATATACTCAACTGCTGAAATTGGTATTGAAACTTTATTTTCAAGCATGAGTGGCTAAAACCCTCATATTGGGAGTGTGTAAATAGGATGAATTTTTGATTTCTAATGTGGGTCTTTGATATTTTGACTATATTGTCTAAGTGAATTTATATATATTACTAAGTTTCATCTATAATCCTACGGTTGCAAAGTTGGGATTTACTTCAAATCTCTAATTATTGTTTTAATATGAGTAGTCAGAGTGTGGAATGGATGTATTAGCTGAAAATCTTCTAGGGTTTCAGTTGAATATCACAACCATAGGTTCAAATGGCTAAGGTAGTAGGTGGTTTATTATGATTTCTCAGGCCAGATGTGTCCTGGAGCAATCCGCTTATGTTGTCGTAAATTGAATCGTAAAAAACACCTTGGTGTCATAATTGAATTGGGGTTACCAGCATACTAGCCTATTCACTTATCTTTAACTCAATTAGTCAAATATTTAGATCCAGTTTAGTAGATATAATCTCATACTTGCACATCCCTAATACCTCTCTATATTTGTTGATTGATTGCTAATTTAGTTGTAGTTTGCTGAATCTAAATCTTTAATTATTGTAATCCCTCAATTTGAACCTACAATTGCCTAATTCAATGAAATACCTCAACTGTCAAACCTCCATTCCCTGTGGGATTCAACCCCGACTATATTGTTGGGTAATATGCTGATGGCGATCGTCCCTACTTCCTTTGAGTAGTACAATTAAGCGTTCATCATGCATGTATTACCATTCAAAAATATTTATTTTATTATTAGTAATGTTTAATAGACGTTGAGGCTGATTAAGGGCTGAGTGTGTTCATTCAAATCATTCGACAAAAGAGTACATGGTATGCAAAGCACCTCTTAAAATTTTAGCGTATCAATATAAATTTTGAATTCCCAAAAACAAGATTAAGGCATCTCTTATAACACAAGATTTTTAATGGTCTAAGTACAATGTTTATACATTCGATATATCCAAGGGCGAATATACCATTATTTGATATTTGGCTAAATTGAACATATAACTTTCGACACAAAACAATAGGTAAAAAAAAAAATACTAAAATTATACTATATAGTAGAATGAACTCATCTATACTATATTAAAAGTGTGAAGGCCCTTAATAATGTTGTTGAACGTTTTGTCATTCATTAAAAAACTTCTCTTTACACAAAATCATCTTTTCACCATATTTCTTAACTATTTTTTTTATAATTATTTTAATAATATTAAATGTAATAAAAAATGGAAAAGATTTTCTTATTATAGTGAAATCCCAATACAAAGAATCTCTTTTCAATTAAAATAGTAAAAAAAAAAAAACTTTCAAATAATAATTACCAAAAAGTTTTTTTTAATGAAAAAGTGAAAAAGTATTAATGGAAACTTTGAAATAAGATTTGCCAAAAAAAAATTCTTATTATTTTTTCTTAAAGGGAAAAAGTCCCAGAATTAATGAAACCACCTTTGTTAAAAAAAATTCCTTATTCTAAGGGAAAAGGAAAAATGTTTTCATTTGAATGGAAAAAGAATATGTTTTAATGGTCTAAATAATAAGTTTTTTAAAAAAGTATTTTTATTTTAAATGGGAGAACATAATTTTTCTAAAAAAATTCTTTTTTAAGGGGAGAACTTATTAATTGTTTGAAAATAGTTTACCATATTTCAATAAAAGTTCTTCTAATTTCATGAATACTAATTATACGAGGAAAATTTTTATCCTAATTATAATAAAATATTATTTTCATTCCTTTTTGATTTATAACTTCTCTACTTCTATAAAAACAGTTCAATTTCAATTTTTGATTCATCAATCATTCAATAATCAATAATTCGACTTGCATCTTCTAATTATACGCTTTCTCCGAACTTCAATTTGATTCTCAGTTTGCTTATACTATACACTCACTTTCTTTGTTTCATATTCTTTTCCCTTTCTTTTTCACTTTTTGAATTTAAAGAAAATAATATTAATTATTGTACCAGCTTAACTTGCTTTATTCAAATTATATTATGACCTTAGATTAGTTAGTTGAATCTCATAAATTTCTGTTATTAGTTAATTTTCGTTAGTTGGCCTAAGATTAATTTTGTTTTCAAAATTTTGCCCTTAGATCCCTCTTTAGATAAAATCGTCTTTTGACAATTTTAAAAAAAATTATTATTTAATTATCTTTATAATATTTACTTCTAAAATATATGGAATGAAGTGATAAAATAAGGACTTCTAACTGTGAAAATACTCCAAAATTTTCCTTATTTGATAGACTTCTACTTCCTCCTTATTTGAATCAAGAAACTCTGCCGCCACTAAGGAAATCCTAATTTACCATGGGATCTAATTAGTGATAGAATCTATATATATAGGGCATTATAAACAAAAAAAAGTTGAATAAGATTATATTGTTATTTACAGGTAATTTATTGTATTTTTCTTTTGAAATTTTTATCTCTCTACATCTCACATTTTTTAATTTTTTTTATGTTGTCATATTTTATATTTATCTATCTTGATCATTTATTTTCTAATAATGTGATTATAATTTATTTTGCAGCATTCATGGCATAATTCATGAACCCTAACATTTTGAAATTAAGGAGATCAAGTTAATAATTTTTTAAAATTATGTACTCAATGATATGAGTTACTCACGTAATAATTGGTTCATTTTATATACAATTTTATAAAACTGCGTGATACATGAATTATCTCCATGTATAATCCAACGTTACATTGTAAAGAGTAGTTTTAAAGTAAGTTATGTATTATGTAGGAATTAATATTGTGTTTTGACGAAAAATACTGCATATTTGCCGGAATAACACAAAATATGTGTGATCCCCAATTAATCTATATCCATATCTATCTATATCTATATTAAAAGTGTGCAGGTTCTTAGAAATATTATTTGAACTTTTTACCCTTTATTAAAAAATTTTGTTTTAGACAAAATTGTCTTTTCACCTTTTTTCTAATTATTTTATTATTATTTTAATAATATGATATATCAACTATAACAAATATAACAAAAATTAAATAAAATTTTTTTCCAATTATAACTAAATCATATTTGGAGACTGTTTTTTTAACTAAAATACACTTGATCAAAAGAAAAATAGTATGGATACCAAAACCATCCAACTCAAGGAACCCGCGCCTAATTAGTTCAATAACCCACTTTCTAACCGTCAATACATAGAAAAATTCGTTTAAAAAAAGGCCTAAAAATAGGGGAGAAAAGTGAGGGAAAAAAATCTCAAAGACAAGTTTTGATCTCAGATATTTTCACTACGAAGAAAACAAGTTGATTCATTCTTAATATTATGTGATTCTATAGATGGAGCAGGTAATTAACTTTATCATGATTTTTTTTATTTCTTATCAACATTTATGAGATTTACTGCATGTTGCTTTAGCATGATTTTTTATATTATTGTTAATTTATACAAGTAATTGTGTTATCTTACTATACTCATATATAACGATTAACGTAGTTCATTTTTTATATAGCTTACTATTTAGAAGATATTATAAAATCAAAAGTAGGATTACTTTTCTCTCTCATAAATATAAAAGTAAAAATAAACTACCTTTGTAGTGATTTTTTTAGTTCTTATAATAAGTATTTTTGTTTTGATAATATAATAATTTATTATTTGTAAAAATTAAAGTTTTGAGATTGTCAATAATAGGTCTAGAAAATTTGATATTTTAATACATAACAAAGAATATTATATGAATGTAGACAATATTTTTTCCACAAAACTAATTTTATTGATACATTTATTTCTTGATTTGTTATTTAGAGATAGAAAGATATCCAAAAACAAAAAAAAAAAAATCTTAAGTAGAATAAAAAAAATTCATAAAAATAATGTTTATTTTTTTCAGGAGACCTGATTTTTTTTTACACTAATTAGCAATATGCAGTAACATCTAATTTTTTAAATTTATACTATTAAACTGAAAAACACGTGCAACGCACTTGTCGAGAGACTAGTAATGTTAAATGTATAATGAATTCAATGATAAGAATCTTTAAAGATTAAACCCATAAAATTTAAACATGAATCCGTCTCTAAATGTATCAACCTTATATAAAATAATATATAAAAAGTGTTTATACATACTTTTACCTTATTATACAAAAATATTTAATTTTTACACAAACTTATACGAAACTTGAATTTTGATCAGCTACAAACTTCAACCCCGACAATGGGCCAAAATATCACCCAATAATTCAAATCTTTGTAGAGTAACTTCACATTTTTAACTAAAACATCAAAACACAAATTTCAATCATCAATTTATCAAAATTTTTAACAAATAACAAATTTATTGTGAACTTTCAAGCTTCTAAAAACCCAGCAATAATTTGTTTTTTGTTTGCTTTAAATATTTTAATTTGTAAAACTCCTGTAAAATTGATTTCTTTTCCCCCTATAGAATTGAATATGCAATATCGAGATTTTGCCAGCCTTGTAGAAATACCCCCATAGAACTCTGCATCTCTCTCAAACACCCCACCCCACCCCCACCCCCAGCGATGGCTTTGAGGTCATGTGCATCCAAGCTTATCACCTCCTCCCAATCCGTCTTTTCCAACTCCGGTTAGTTCATGCTCCTTCTTCTTCTTATTTTTATTTTCAATCTCTGTTTAAAGTCATATTTTGTATTTTAATTTTTCCTGTGTTGAAATTGAGAATCCCACCAAATAATTCGGTTCTTTCTTGTTTGTTTATTCCATTGTGATTTTTATTGGATATGCTTTGATGGTCTTTTATCTTTTTTAGATGTATTAGTTTTAGATCGAATTGCGTGATTTTATTGGTTATCAACTTCTCTGCTGATTGGATTGTAAAATCCACACCCTATCTAACACATATGTATATCCAATAAAAAACATTTGTGACCACACACAGGAAAGAAGAAAATCTTTTTGGGTTACTGAGTTGTAGATAAAATTGTCAGGATTATTAGGTAGTGTGACCGAAAGATTGCAGGTTCATTGCTGATCAGGTCCATAGTGTAAGCAAGTATACGTGGTTGACAAGTAGAGTCTCCTGAGGATATTTTGTTAACTATTTACGGAATACACTTTATTCATCCAAGCCATTCCAACAAGTGAGTATATATATCTAACACTAAAATGGCACAATGAAAGATGCAAGTAAAGAAAATGACGGAGAGTTCAAGGGAGTGTGAGATCCTAGTGTTATGGCAGCTAACAATCCTGTTGAGCTATCCAGGAGAGTTGAGTAGTTAATTAATCTATGTACTAATCACAGGGTTGCTATTGCTTGTAGACTCTCCGAGTCCTTATTTGCCCATTCAAATTATTTATAGCACATATATTCGTATGGAATTATCACTAATAAGTACATATGTATATTTCCTATATCTGACTAAGCAACTCGAGTAGGTATATCTCTATTCTAAATGCGAATCCAATTCCTGATGACCAGTTTCAACAAGAAGCCTAATCCAATCTTATATACAATATATGGTTCCCTTTTCTGAGTTCAATTCTGTATTACTAGATAGTCCCTTTATGCCAGCTACACACAAAGAGAACTGAGAGCAAGATTGAATAATTAAATCAGTAGGATAAATCAATATAGTCAAGTCAAGTATCAAGCTACAACAATCATGTAGCAAAACTAAGAACCAACAAATTATAAGGTACGAGATAGAATAACACTTAGGATCGATGTCGCTTGAGCCGTTGTTCTAGTCCTCGTCGGATCTCCTCTTCGTCTTTGGTGTTTCTCTCCTTTAAAGTAGTCTAATCCCCTAATATATGACCTAAAAATTGTGACCAAGGTGTATTTATAATGTGCACTGTGGAGATACTCTTAAGATTCAAACATATCTCTAAACTAAAATGGACTCAACCAGGGCCAAAAATAATTTGGTGCATTGTGCGGCACCGCGAGTGGTGCTGTGCACCAAGTCAAACTTCAGAGTCTTGAAATCTGTCAGGCAATACCAGGGAAAAAATGTACTGGTCTCCACATGGGTTGGTGTGTGGCACCCGGACCAGACTAATTATTTAGCTTTTTTGCTTTTCTTGGATGGCATCGTGCACTCTTAGTTGGCTGTTGACCTCCAGAATTGATTCTGATTACTTTTCTTCCACTAAAACTCAAAACTTCTAAGCTCAAAAAGATGTCCTTCCATTCCTCAGGTCCATTTTCGTCAAATTTAGCTCCAGGTCATTTTTTGTTTTTGCAAAATCATCTGTTATATAACAAAATGTGAATATTAAATATAAAGTGAATAATCAGCTTAAGCACAATAAAGGATCAAAACGTGAAGCAAAAGATAGTCAAAAACATGTACTTCTACCCGCAGATCAATCACTTACCAACAATATCTCTGGGTGGGTTTTCAGTTTAAATTAGTTATATCTCCCCACAAAATATTCTTCTGCTATTTATGGGTTCTTTTCTTTGGAGAAAGAGAACAACTTATTGGGGTTGGTTGCTAGCTTTAGTACATTTTCAGATAGCAAGTTGCATACTGCTTATCTGTACAACAAACTCAAATATGTATACAAATAACAACATTACCCCAGTGTCTCAAAGGCTCCCGCCCATTGCGGGGTAAGGGGGGTCGGATGTACGCAGCCTGACCCCTATGTTTAAAAATATAGAGAGACT
>JAOTQR010078442.1:0-11293 GCA_025774065.1 Solanum ossicruentum
AGAGGGATATATATAGAGTTGGAACTTTCCAAAATTGCATCATAAGGGCTCCATCTTAGCCTATTGATCAATTAGGTTCCAAACTTTCCTATTTTGATCCAATTGAGGACTTCCGACTCCAATTTAGTTATAACCACCCTATTCCCTTAATGCTCTAATCAAACACCGGAAATATACTTAAGTTTAAATTACCCGACATCCACAACGAAATTTTCCAATTGCATAGTTATCCTTAATTAAAATAATTACGGGATCTAACATGTGATCTAGAAGCTCAATACTGTAATAAAGAATATCTAGCAAGAGGCATCAGTATTACGACCTACAAAAATGTAGAAATGGGTGAGCACCAAATAACAAGGTACTCAGCAAATAGAACTAACCTAGAGTAAAGAAATGAAGAACATAAGTACTCCCTAACTCCCAACCACAAACCATCGAACTATAACCTAGCACTTAGAAAAATCCCAACACAATAATACATATATATAATAGCACATCATAGAATAATATCTCTGAATATACAATTGAATTCCAGAGTCAAGTGGTACAATAGTTTATCAATGTCAAAAGCATTTAAGGAATCCACATAACCCACTCCACAATATACAAGGTTCAAGTTATCAAGATACATCACAGTCTTTGAATAGTTCAATCTTAACAATATACAAGTTCCAAAGCATTCACAGTCTCACGTGTAATATAATACAACAATATGAAATAAGGAATAATAAGAGATGGATTGAATATAATGAAATGTAAATAATATGATTCAATGTCAAGTAATCTTGATGCATATCTATTCTACGATACACATTCACTGTTAACCTCAGACTGAAACCCATGTGGGCCACACGTGAACCATGTATCCGCTAGAACTATTTCCTTTCGGTGCTTACTTTCATATCTAAACAGAACCATTTTTCTTCGTCTTTTCATTTATTTTCTTTCATTTCTTTTCACTAGCCAGAACTATTTTCCTTCGGCTTTTTATTTTCAATGGATCCTCAAGCAAACATATAATGAATACATAATAGATATGTTCATGGCAATGAAATGATGCAGGATGCCCATATGAATCATATATTTTAATGAACCAACCCAAGTAAATCATAAGTACACTTTCTCAATAAAATCCATCCTCATTACTATTTCAATATACACATCAATACCATCAATCCAATAAATTCATCATCATCTCAATATCATCAGTGCCTCAATGTCAAATCAGTCTTCATATCGAATGTATGTCAATACAAAAGCTATCACAATATAATTATCATATGTCTCACAAGGTCACATTATTATCAATCCACAATTTGATTAATCATTTTATTGTCCTTCAATATTTGACTCGTCATTAACACGTCACGCAATAACTACAACATTAACATAGATCAACTCTTTCTATTAGCCTTAGTCGTCATAGTTTAGGACAATTCATCATTTAGGTTCTTACTTCACAAGCAATAAGTTTCAAAATTCCCAACAACATCTCAATATAGAATTTAGCTCAACATTTCACATAAGAGATTCAATAGATAGTTCCATGTAATATAATTCAAAGCTCAACAATTAGAACATCATGAACACCTTCACGCTATCGACAAAGGCATCACAAGATCATTTCATGAAAATATCTCACAAGTCTAAGTCAACAACTATGGACATTAACTCATAATTCAAGTTGTACATGTCAACATTTCCACCTTTCCATTATCCAAATCATATCCACTAGAATAATTCACTAAGCCCCAAGTTTCACTTTAAAAGAAAATACTAAGTTAAAATCTACTCAATAAGGGTTAGGTCCACTTACTTTAATCAATTGCCAAATCAATCAAAAACTAGATAATCCACAAGTTCACAAGTACTCACAATGCTACAATTATTTCACAAGTCAAGGATTCATAATATTTACAATAACTAAACCAAAATCTCATGAACGAAGCCTGTAATAGTGTAATTCTATCCTATTTCATGCCACAATCACCTAAACTCACATTCATAGGATAATACAAGGTTTAATCATACTTAACAAAAGGTTAGAAGCCCACTTGCCTTAATCAAAATCTTAATCAACTCAAATCCTAGCCTTTTTCCCTTTTTACGATACTCAAAATCACCATAATCTCGAAGGAGGAATCTTTAACTAGAAGACCGGATGAATAAATCCAGAAATTCGGCTCCAAAATACTAAACCACTATCAAGAATGAGATATATGCGTCAAATGGAGTCAATTGATAACCATATTTATAGAAATTCAATCTGGGGATAAAATGGTCAAAATTCGGGTTATTTTTTCAAAATCTCAAATCAAGAAATTGAGCTCAATATCAGGTTCTACACGAAAAATGGAGTTTGTGGGTGAAAGTCCCATGAACTTCGAGTAGAAATTGAGGGATAAATCATCATTTAAATTTTGAATCATGTTCTTGAAAACTCATGAAAATTTGAGGGTTCAAACCTAAAATTTCAAGTCAAAATCATAATTTAAATACTGAAAATAAAGGAATTTATGTTTAGGAAGCTTACCAAAACGAAAATTAATGAAACATCTTACTCAAAATTGCACATCCAATCTATTGGAACTCCAAAAATGGAAGAAAATAATATAATAGTCAAAATGGGGAAGAAGGGGTATTTTTAGCAAATAAAAGTTAAAAGAAAAATGGGTTGTTGACCTATTGATCCGCGTTGACTGGATGTCGACTGGGGTCAACTTTCACCAACACCCTTCAAAACACACTTTTTAACCCTCGGAACTCATCCGAAATCCTATAAATATGAACCATATATGCAAAGCTACCAGAATGACATTTCAGATACAATGGAATAATCTAAATTACATTAGAGCTTCAGAACTTAGAATGTTGACCAATTCAAACATATGATTCGAATTCAACTGAAAAATGCAACTTTGCGTCCAAAATCTCCATTTTAACTCTGAATTCTGTTTCTTCAGTTCTCCTAGACCAAATTTCATATTTCGAAGCTAATGGAATCGATGAAATTGCATTATGACACTCAAAACTCAAGTTCACCTCAAAACTCAAAAATTCAAATTTTAAACCTTAAAACTCTTTTTTTAGTAAACTCCAACTTTTTACAAGATTTTCAAAATTCGACTTTTCAACTCATCCAAAAATGACTCAAAGCAACTATTGGAAAGGGAAAAATGATAATTTCATCGAAAATGCCAAAATGACCTTTTGGGTCATTACATTTTTATCTTTATTTTTGTAGGATGGATCAATTTTCATTTTTCGTGTGCCATCTTGCATCTTTTTGAAGCTGATTTTCAAGATTTATTGCAGGGAAAAATAAATAATAGATTACAAAATAATTCATTTCCTCTTTGATGGAAAATAAATTTCTTCAACAATGACAATTTATGACGCAAGTCCTTAATTTGCATGAAACTTAATTTAATTTACTTTTAATTTAAAGTTATAAGATTTTAAATTTTTTTGTGTGTATATTTATATTTTATTGAAATTTATGAAGATTGGAATGGAAGATGGTGAATAGATTGATGCATGCTTATTCAAGATGGAGGATGGTTCGTAAATATATGTGAAGAAAGAACATATCACACATGCATATGTTGTATTTTTCTAATTTATGTTTTTCATTAGAATTTTTATTTCGAGAAAAAAGGAGTAATATCGTTTGGGTATGACCAAGCTATGTACTTTTTTTATTTATTTTTAAGTAAAACGGCAACTTGTGTGCCATGTTATTTATATTGTAATGATATTACTAGCTTAGGACAATGTGTACTAGAATCTATGCATATAATTTAATAAAATACTCCTTTTCTATTAAAAAAGGGAATATATACTTTATGATTCCCGAAACAACCTCTTATGATTGATTCAAGAGCGCGAATAAATTCATCTTTTTATTTTTCTAGATCTCAAATTTTTAGACAAGGGAATTATTATTTTATTATGATTAGTTATAAAAGAATAATCCATTCATAATCACATACAAATTTAATAGAAAGAACGAGATTAATTATATTGATATTTTTAAAATAAAAAAATTTCTCTTCAACGACTGACTCTTCTCATTCTTTTCTATTCATGGTGGGGCTTCTCAACCCTTTATTTTATTCTTCTTTCCTGTTTTTTTTTTTCTCTTTTTCTTAATTCTTTCTTCTTCCTTCTTTTTTTGGTTTCGAATATTTTTATTTTAGTTCTTCTTTTTCCTTATTCTTTTTGAATTAGATGAGTACTAAAAGTAACAAATTTTATTAATTTTGTTTTAATAAATATAAAATAAGTGTTATAAAATATTAAATAAATTATTAATTTAATTCATCAATTAAATTAATTATCTAAAATTATCCACTAATTAAATAATCATAATTACTGAACAAACCAAAATTTTTAATTCAAATTTACAAAAAGAATCTTTTATGAAAGAGATAAGATTTATTGTTAAAATGACCTAATAAGTCATTACACTTTTTCTCGGACATTTCTTATCCATTTCTGAAACATTCAAGCTTGTACTAAGTGGGATAATTTAGAGAGTATTACATTATTCCATTTTAAAATAATTCAGAGGAATAATAGAACCATAATTAAATTAAGGTGTGTTGCTAGAATTTTGATCATAATTTAAAGCATTATCCCTTTTAGATATGCAAAGCTTTTCTATAAATTTTGCAACCATATAGACTAGCTTGTCATATGTTTAATTTGGTGAAAGTTGTAAAGAAAAAAAATGTGTATTACTTCAATATAGGAAAGTCAAAGAGGGGAAGAAAATCAAACTTTTCATGACATGTTATACTATGTTATTTTATACATTTTTATGATGAATTTTGTTATAACAGGTGAAAAATATCTAAACAAATATATCGCTATTCAGACATTTGACTTGTACTATATGTAGCCTCAAAATTAAAAGGATGAAATTTTTTAATAAAAGCTCATTTGAAGAAAAAAATATGACGAATGGCATGCACGTGCGACACACGTGCGTCACAACTTTCAGAATGCACATAAATCATAGGAAACTTTATGTTAATCAGTAAGATAATCCACACGAGTATTTATACTTGATTTTAGACTATAAATTCTTTTAGAAAAATATATTTAATCTCTATATCAGTCAAACACTTCATAAATTGAAATATATCTTAAATTCTTTTTGACACAAGAGGACCATATATTGGCCTACATCTTTAGACAAATTTGGCACAAAAGATAAGAGAATAATAAATTACAATATTATTGTAATCCACTTCATTTACTTTTTTTTTTCCCCTCCTCATCTCTTATATAAACTGTTATAATATCCCTCATTTTCTCCAATAAAAAATAACAAATAAAGGTCAAGAAATAAGAATCCGATTGTTGAAATAAAAAAATTATTGGATATCCGAGTTCAAGCTTAGTTTCATCATTTGACTCTCTATAATTTTTTTAAAATATTTTTTATGTTTATTTTTGTTTAATTTTTTATTTATATATTTATAGGATGGATCAATTCTCATTTTACGTGTGCCATCTGAAAAGATTATGAAGAGGATCTTCAAGATATACTGTAGGAGAAAACAAATAATAGATTACAAAACAGTTCATATTCTCTATGATGGAAAACGCAGCCCTTCAACAATAACTATTGAAGAAGTAAGATCTTAATTTACGTGCAACTTAATTTGATTTATCATTAATTTAAATACATATGATTTTAAATTTTTTCTTTTGTGTGTGTATTTATGTTTATTAAATTTTATGAATCTTAGAATAGAAGATGGTGATCAGATTGATACCATGTTGATTCAAGATAGAGGAGGTTTTGCAAACTAAACATATATGAAGAAAGTTCCAACATATCACACTAGAATATGTTGCATTTTTCTAATTTATGGTTTTATTAGAATTTTAAGTTCGAAAACAAAAAGGGGTAAAATTGTTTGGATATGACCAAATTATGTACTTTGATTTTTTTAAGTAAAATTGCAACTTGAGTGTCAATTTTATTCGGATTGTAATGATATTACTAGGTCAGAACAATCTGTATCAGCATCTATGCATATTATTAAATAAAATATTCTTTTTGTATGTATATAAAAAATACTATCTATTTTATGATTCTTCAAACAATATCTTAGAATTGATTTAAGAGCGCTAATAAAGTTGTATTTTTTCTTTTCTGGAGCTCAAATTTTTAAATACGAGACGTATGATTTTATTACTTTTAATAACAAAAGAAAAATGGTCAAAATATATTCTTGATTTACTTAAAATGAATTAATTATATCTTCGATAATGCTTTTAGCTAAAAAGTATCCATCAACTATAAAATAACTCATTTTATACACAGAATCATTTCCTTTCTTTCTTTTTGTTTTTCAATCTTAGTTAATCAATTGAATGATGTTGCTAAGTTTGGACCAATCTCTTGAACAAAATCTTAACTTAGATTATGTGATTTTAACTTCATTTGATATTCTTAACTTTGATTAAAAAAAAAAAAATTTCCTTATTGGGGCCTCAATTATTTATTTATTTTTTGTTTTGTAATAGTGGATGTATGATTTTATTTTTGTTTAATTAATAATTATTAAAGAATGTAGAACAAATCCATTAAATTCCCCCCCCCCCTCCCAAAAAAAAAAAACTAAAAGAAAGATTGTCTTCATTCTAATAGTAGAATAATTAGTTCATCAAATTCGTATTAAATTATTTTAATATTTATTCATCAAATTCCTCTATTAAATTATGTAAATATTTATTTAACGATATATATAAAAAATTCAGATCCAAGACAATGTAGAAGATCTCTTATTAATAATTAGATTTAAACCATTAATTTTATTAAATCACTCTTTAGTGAATTTCTCAAATTAAATATTACTCGAAAGGTCTACCTTCTCCTATCCTTATATATATACTTTTTTGGTATCATTTTCAATATCCAATGATTTTTTTGAAAAAAAAAAAAACCTTTCACCATTATGAAAGTTCTTAAATTAATAGAACAAAAAAGAACTTTTGTGTTTATGTGACTTAAAAAATAATTATAAGAAATTACAATTAAAATGACTAATTAGTGAACATTAATAGGGCATTTAGTTTCATAAAATCTATCTTTGTTTCCTTTCAAGATCACACATTAATTTTTAGTTTGATGTAACACTTCAATTTTTTTAAGCTAACACTGAGTCATCTTTCATATGATATATGATTTTAGTTGATGATTCCTAATTGAGTATAGGTATTAAAGTCAATTTATTAGTTTGTAAATAGAATTGGAGGTGATCTAAGGTCACACAAACCCTCTAGTATGAAGTTAAGCTAAAAACTTTCTTAGTGTTTGAGTTCCAATGTAAGATTTTATAAAGTTAGGTGGACCAATGACTTTTAGGATGTGTATACATGCTAGGATCAATTTCTAAATATTTAAATTATATTAGATGTAATTTAGAGTCATAAGGGATCTTTTACATCAAGCCAAATCCAAAGAATTTTTACCGACTAAATTTTCGTATGAGTTGATAGAGGGGTTAATTTCAAATGACCATATCTTCTAAAGTATAACAAGTTAGGTGCCCATAATATATCAAATCGAAGATAATTAAATTATATTTCTAGCACATCCAATTTCGCCTTAATCGGAGTTCAGAGTAAAACGTTATGACCATTTTAGTGAAGACATGCAGAGCTGTCTGAAGGTCCACGACCGCTTTGAGTTGTGAACTTGACGTGAACCTCTTCTGGATAAGCTAAGTGGTGTATTTTTATTTTATTTTGAGGGTACTTTTAACCTAAAACCTTTTGGGGTCTATTTAAGGTCCCAAAACACATAAAACGTCAGTTTTCATAAGTAAAGCAATCTCCTTCACTCCTAAAGATAAACACTCAAGAATCATAAAGAAAATCATAAAGTTAGGGTTATCTTTCACGATTCATCCTCAAGATAAGTTATTTTTCACAAATTTCAATCTACCCAACCCAAATTTCTTTATCTATTCATGAATCTCTAATAGAATCTTAAATCATAACCTAGAGTTTCAAGAAAAAGAATTCAAGAATTCCAAGAAAGGATTTCTTGATTCTTCTTCTTCTTCAAGAATTAGAGTTCTTCAACAAGATCTCTGAAGATTCTAAGTCAAAAATTCAAGAATAGAAAATAAGCCCTTCAAACAATGTCTTTCCAAGTTCTTCCACTTTAAAAGAACTACCAAGATCGAGGATTTTCTCCAACAAATCTAGTATTCATCAAATTTCTATTGTAATACCACCTTTTCAGGTATGTAAGACTAAACTAAAACATAAGAATGTTCTTCCATGTGCCCCTATTGAGGGTGATATAGAGATTGTGAAAGTGTTGTCCTCTATGAGTGTTTTCTTATAAATTATATATATTCTATATATTTTCATATGTTGATGATCATCATAAACTTGATTTTGTTGATTAAATACTTTCCATGAGTGATTGATTAAATTCTATATGTTATTTTATAAAAGATTGCATGAATGAACCTAGGGATTGGGTTTAGAGCCTTAATTTGAAAATGTTGATTATGATAGTAATATGAGCATGAGAATGATGTTGATGAAACTTTATGTTCCTAGATTCTTAAAGATCATGAAATAAATCCTAAGATAATGATCCTGACCCAAGAGTTGATGGTTGATGTAATGATTTGAGTTAACAATATCCAATGCGACTAGTTAGATGAGTAATCCAGATGAGTGATGTCTTATGAGCATGTTGAGTCATGGGAAGAGTGTTGAACACTGAATTGAGTAAGAGTAGATAACAACTCAAACTGTATTACTGCATGACCAAAGTAGGAGAGGATTGAATCGTAAAATCAGATGTTTACTTTGTCCCAAAGGAGGACTTGATGTTGTTTATTGTGGATCCACTGATGTGATGTCCTTTACCATGGTAAGGTACTGGATGGATATGGCAACAACATTGCTTCATCGAATCATCAGTGGCTCATAGGTAATGGTTGTCGATTAGAGTTACACCCAGATAGGTTCTATACTAATAGTACTCTGATTTGATTTAATTTGTTTGGGTTTGGATTAGATTGGCATTGATTGGTGTTGCTCCCCAGCACAAGCAAGTGTACGGGGTCTAACAAGTAATATAGTGGCCCTGATTAAGAAGCCGGGTTATTGAACCCAAGGGATTTAAATGAAATCAACAACCAATCCAAGCTATCACATTTGATATGCTTTTAGTAAAAATATGTGGAGATTTATGCAAAGCAATTAAATAACTAAATTACTTTTAATCTAAATTGGTTTTTATTGTTAAGATATCAATTAATGAGAAATTCCAGGATTGTAACCTTAACGATTCTGTTTAGTCTCAATGTCATCTATGTCTGGGTTCCTGACTATTGATTGAAATTACCTGAACAGGGTTTCATGCCTCTGTCGACCTACCGTTATTAGCTGTCTAACTACATCGTTGAGTGGGGATTGATAGACCAATAAAAGTGCTTTAAAGTTATCTTCCCGTATTGTGAACCAACCAGGGTGTAACGGTAGTTTTCAATGGTCTCCCTTACATTAATCAATTTCTAGTCGAACAAGCTCTCTATATTCCTATGTTCTACTCACTCCAACATCTCTCGAATTCAGAATAAATAAGGAATTTACCACCTAGTTGGCTAGACTATGCAGCATAGTAAAAGTAATGCAGGAATAATCAAAAGAACCCATTCATAGATGTCAAAAGTTAAGAATTAAACATTGTCAGTGGCTACAACCTCAGAATATGGAGACTTAACCACTCATAGTCACTACGTACATCATGATTGACCTAAAAAGCATTAACAGCCAAGAAATAATGGTGAAACTAACCAAAGTAACCTTAAAAAATTGTTTACAGTCATCTCCTCGGTCCTTGCATAAAAACCAATAATGAAAACCTAAAGTTTTTTTTATAAAATATCACTAAAAATATCGTAAGTTGAATTTTCACTTCGCGATCCTCAAGTCCGTGATGCGGACTTCTTGCCTTGACTGGATTTTTGCTTGTTTTGCTGACTGGAAAATTTTTCCCATTTTTTGCATAGGTCCGTGATGCGGTCAGTGTCAAATTTTGTGCTTCGTACCTTTTTTTTCTTTCTTTTACAACTTGCACAACTTTATCCGAGGTCTGCGACACATACTTGAGTCTTTTTGCTGGTTCCACTAATTTTTATCTTCTAAATCCCAATCTGTGTTCTTCCTTCAAATCCAAGTGCAACTCCAAACTTTCAAAATTTGAGCAAAACCTGCAAAAAGACAACCTAACGACTCACTTGGCGCTCATTTAGCAAAATAAGAGAAATCCAACTAAAAATGCCTAGACTCTATGAATTTACCCTGTAACTAAGCTCTACTTATGGGTACTTTTGGCTAATTTGACGTATAAATACGCCTAAGATCACTACCCCAAAGATAGAGCTTTGTCCGTCCTTGAGAAAATTGAGACACATATCTAAGACTCCCTAAGGCATTATGTACAATGAACATCATATGGCTGAAACTTTTGAACCATAGTGGACACTTCTTCAGACCCCTAGAAGCATCAACTCGCACCTAGCATTCATGTATAAATGCAGACTGATTCAGAATATTTAATAGCTCGTGTAGTTTCTAACCTTTGATGATCATGTGACTTCACCCAAAAGAATTACCCATGCACACCAGTAAGAACCTAGATAAAAGAATAAAAATGGTTACACAAACAACTCTCTCTCTCCGAAAAGATGTTTCATATTACTTCTGGTTCCCATAGGCTTGCCAGTAATGTATGACTTCAACCTAGTTGGGACCTTCCTTAAAGGAAGACATAGTTCTTTTATTTGGTTGTAATGTAGGCTACGGGCTAGTGGGATATCTTTATGGATATAGTTGACAAGGCTTAGTTCCCAAGCGTTTCTAGCTTATACTACACTTCTCCTACATCATCACCTTCAGTCTTCCCTAACTCTGTCATACCCCTCCCTGGGGTCGTGACCAGTGCCCGATAGGAGCACGTAATCACATACGAAGTCGAATACCTGTATAATCATAGCCTAAAATTCTACCAAAATTTCGGCATTGTTTCCTCTGTTTTATTGACTAACCACACTTGCAGCAGCTCCCAGAATACACCGAAAAGCATACATATATACATTCACATAATAACGCGGGTCGACAAGGTCTCCGCTGCGGTCCTGCCGCCTAATAGAGTATCAATTTATTACATTTACGACTCACACTAAACTTCCACCCACTCGTGCCCATAGACCTCTACATAACAGAAAGAATCATAAGACGG
>JAOTQR010078443.1:0-43425 GCA_025774065.1 Solanum ossicruentum
TTAAAAAAACTTACTTGATTTCTCCTTCCTTCTTCCTCTTCTTCTCCTCTTTCCCTTCTTTCTCTTCTTATTTTTGAGCCTGAGTTGAAGAACAAAAGAATGGTCTTATGTTAAGACAAGAGGGGTATATATATTTCATATTTTCCAAAATTGCATCATAAGGGCTCCATCTTAGCCTATTGATCAATTTGGTCCCAAACTTTTCTATTTCAGTCCAATCAAGGACTTCCAACTCAAACTTAATTATATACACCAAATTCACTTGATACTCTAATCATGCACCGGAAAAATACTTATGTTCAAATTACCTAACGTGCACAATAAAACTTTCCAATTGTATAATTATCCTTAATTTAAAAAAATACGGGGTCTAACACAATATTCAACAACCTTGAGAGTATGTTGGAGCAACAAGCAACTACCTCTCGACTGTCAATGCCTCGATCCACTGAAGAAGAAGGAGAAAATTAGCAGGATCTGGGCTCATTACCTACACACATGTGTAGAAAACAAGGGTGAGTATCTAGGCACCCAACGAGCAGACCTAATCACAAGTAAAGAATAGTGAACTAAGCACTCCTTTCCCCCGACCGCATACCTTCGGACTATAAAACTTGCACGTAGAAAAGGCCAGCATATAATATATAGACAATATAACTGTTGTAATCTCATATCACAGTGTCTCAATAGCCCAACTTCACAATATACAAGGCTTGAATTATTCAACATATCTCACAATCCTTCAATAGTTTAATCTCAACAATATACAAGATTCAAATCATTCAATACACCACACTTGGTTCATACTTTAACTATAAGAAAGGAATGATATGAAATGACATGAATGCTATAAAATGTAAGTAATACAATGCAATATCAGGTAAGTCATGATACATGTTTGTCCTACAATATACATTCACTGATATAATCAGACCAAAATCCATGGGGGCATACATGGACCATGAATCTGCCGAAATCATTTTCCTTCGCAATTTACCTTTCAAATTTAGCCAAAACCATTTCCCTTAGACTTTTCTTTTCTTTTTCTAGTCAGAATCATTTCCCTTCACTTTTTTTCTATCCGAAATCATTTTCCTTCGGCTTTTCTTCATCAACGGAACATCATATAATTTATGTCATCATGTCACAATAATCACTTTAACAGGTATAGAAATAGGAAAGATGTCCATATTACAACAATTTTCAGAAATCATCAATCATTTTCATTGTCTTTTAAAATTTGAGTCATCATCAACACATTATATAGTAAATACAATATAACATAGTTCATATCTTTCAAGCACCTTTAGTCATCATAGTTTAGGACAATTCATCATTTGAGTCCTTATTTCACAAGCATTTAGTCTCACAAATTTCAACATATTCATTTATCACAATATTTTACATAAGGTAGTTCAATAGACAATTCCATGTAACATGATTCAAAGTACAAACTTTAGAACATCATGAACATTTTCACATTATGAACAATGGAATCACAAGCCCATTTCACAATATCAACTCACAAGTTTAAGTCAACAACAATAGGCACCATTTCATAATTCATGTCATACATATCATCATTTTCATTTTTTTATTATCCAAATCACAACCACTAGAATACATCACTGATCCCCAAACTTCACATTGAAAGGAAATACTAAGATTAATAAACTCAACAAGGGTTAGAGTCCACTTGCCTCAATTTAGCCAATCAATCACTTCAAAGACAATATCTTCCCCTTTCGAATCGAATTCAAATCACCACAATCTAATTAGGAATTAATTGACAATCATAATATGAAACTGACAGCATTAAAATCAAGTAATTTGGAGAAAAAGGCAAATATCCAAAAATTCACTATCGACAATCCATGATGGAATCTGAAAATTTTTAGATGAAAGAGTTCCTCTCATGATTAGAGAACCACCATCAAAAACCAATTTGAAAATGAAGTTAAAACGAGTTCATAATCATCAATTTTTAAAAATCTCAAAGATCATGGAAATCACTAATTTCTCAATTGAATATTCTAATTTTAATGTTAAAATCAAGGAGTAATTAATGGATCATGATAAGAGAAGTGAAAAATGGTATTTTCAATCAAAAGCCTTCAAAAAATCACAAATAAGTCATCGTAACCAAGCTCCCAAAGTTTGAAAATGGAGGAAATCTTCAAAACAAGAGTACAAGGGTCTGAGCCCCCCTCTCCCCCCCAATATCGCTAAAGCGACATAAGTGTCTCAAAAGAACACCTGAGACTATTCTCAGCCTTTACTATAGTGACTGACAAGTCGCTATAGCGGTCTTGCTATTGTGAAGGACACTTCGCTATAGCAACTTCACTATTGTGATGGACATCGCGCTATAATGAGGTTGTAATAGCACCTAAGCTCTTCTCTATTGTCATCCTGAACCAAAAAACAACAAAAACACTTTCAAGCAATCTCAAGACTCAGAATCAACCCTCAGGATTCATTTGAAACTCCGTACCTATAAATCATATATGAAACTCTACTAAATTCAACATTTTGGAATAGAATCCTTGAAAATCAAATCTGAGGTCTCCTTGACCTAGAACTTGATTAGGTGCCTTAACTCTAACTTAAGCCACGTGAAACATCAAAACGTCATCGGGACACTCAAAAATCATAGAAAAGTTGCTTTTAGCACTGAAATCACCTCCTGCGACCATTGGAACAATCAGAAAACCGATCCGATCAGCGGAGCTTAGCACTTGACCAAAGTCAACCATAGCTCAAACCTTAACTTTCTAACTTTAGAACTAAAGTTCAAATAATAACACAAAATTTGATTCCGGCAACTCTCCTAGATGAACTTTTATTTTTCGAAACTAATAAAATTGATGAAATTCTATTTCGACACTCGAATCTTCGAATGACTCAAAACCTCAAAATCAGGCAATTCAGACCTCAAAAATCAAATCTTTGGAAAAAATCAACTTTACACAAACTTTTTGAAAACTAAATTTTAAAATCAATCAAACATGACTCAAGACCGTTAACGGGAAGAGCAAAATAATAATTTTATTGAAAAAATAAAAATGACCATCGAGGTCACTACATACATATCCCTAACTCACCCTCAATGAAATAAATAAACATTGTCTCAAGATAGATCAACCATAATATAAAAATAGAAGATAGTAAGTTTCATCTCCAAAGCATGATGACTTACCCAAACAATCTCTGAAGCAAATCCGAATCTAGTCACGAAGATGAGAAGGAGGATATTCACCTGTCCCTACATTATGAAGTAGTGTAGGCATAAAATTTGCCTTAGTATATTTGAATGTACTAATATGCAACTATGGAATATAATAATATACATGTTACACATAACTAAGTAAAACATTAACAATAGTATAAGTAGAACAAGAGTAAGGGAATGAATCAACATATCAATATTCCATGAGTAAGTGATGCATGATATCATCATAAGTCATACATATATGGGAAGTCACTGTAGTCGATAATACGACATGTGAGCAATAACACAGAACTCAGGTGTTGTCCTACATCAGAAAAGGGGAGTCTACTTGCCTTCAAGCATGAAAAGCATGTTTTAAATGATGATGATATTATGGAAATGAGGATGTTATGTAAGCTACGATGATGCTATGAGAAAGAGAGTGATGAAAACCCTAATGTTTATGATGATGTTAAGTTGGGAATGACTACCCATATTATGATGAAAGCAAGTAAGTGGACTATTCTTATGACATAATATTTCATGAAAGACTATGATGATTATTTTGAAAGCTATGGCATCATAATTATAATGAAGTATAAACTATGTGTGTGTGTATGTGTGTATGTGTGTGTGTGTGTGTATGATTTATGTATTCCATGGAATATGACTTAGCACCGAGTGGACTTATGTGAGGGGCACTATCCCCAAGGGTCCTTATATAAATCCTCAAGTCCCATAACTATGTTCTATAATAAATCCTCAAATGATGGTTCTCACAGTGTTAGGATAGAGCCTATAGGGTGAAAATTGAGTTTACCTTGGCAAAATAGACTTCTCTTATCTTGATGTAAAGTGAACATCAAGATTTCATGTAATAATCGTCCTGGTCTTATATGTCGGTTATGGTCTTATTCCCACATATGTATACTAAGGTTAAGAATGAATTCATGATGCTCCTTTTTATTATTTTTAAATTGCATGCTCATACATATTGTGTCCCTCTCCCATTGGTTATGATTTATGCATATTGATATTGTTGTGATGTCCTTTGGTGCATTGCATACCTACATACTTACTTCATTTTATGTGCTAATGCATACTTCTTTGCCTACATGATCTAACTATGTACAGACAGACGACGAAGAGATTATTCCATATTAAGGCTAGCATTTGGATTCGTAAGCTTGAAGACTTTTGGTTAGTTTCCACGCTTTGGGAATAAGCCCTTATGATGCTTTCCATTTCTTTTATGTAGACACCTTATCATTTACTTTTGATGTATGTCTTGAGGGTGAGCTAGTGAGCTATGTGCTAGGCCCCGCCAAGATCTATGATGTAGAGGCATGAATTGGATAAATGGTTATGATGTATTTTCATACTCTTGCTTATATACATTTTCACTTGTTACTTTACCTTATGAATGCTTACGATATGAACACGAGACTTGGATAGGATGCCATCGGGTGTCGCATTCGCTGTGTCACGGCTTGGCCCTAGGTCTGGTTCATGACATAGGCTTTCTCTTTTGATGGAATACCTATCACCGCAACCACCTTGTAGGCCTCCTTACAAAGTTAATAGGGTCCTCATATGTCTTTGATCCATGGAACTCTGGTAGGTTTATTCGCATAAAATCGCGTACTCTAGCGATCGAGGCAGGCACTTGAGGCGACACCACTATCTCCCTATTGGCCTGATTGGCTAATACGGTAAATGCAGCTCTAAACTCTGCATGTACACTCGATCGTCCTATTTGAGTGGAGGGAGTAGTTGTTCCAGTGTGCCTCGTTGATGAGGAGCTCTTCGTGGTGGCATGATCTAAAAATAATCAAAAGCCCATCATTAGTTAGCGAAAAACCTTATTCAACTCTAAGGCATGACATGAATAAGAAAGAAGGGAAGACTTGCCTAAACCATCTCATAGCCTCTCACTCAAGATAGTGGTGCGCTTCACAACCTTGAATGAGACTCTATGCTACGGGGTATGCATAGATATCCGAGGAACATTTTAAAACATTATACTCTGATATCAAGTTTGTAACGATCCAACCTAGGGGCCTAGTCGTCACACGATGAATGAGATGTCCGAAGGCACCTCACCTAAGCCATCTTAAACATCTTAATTCATAGGCATTTAATGAAAATAATTTGCATGAAAACTATAGGAAATGGGCTAAGTGATAATTTGACAATGAAGCAACATTAAAACTATGGAAATAACTACAATCTTTTATTGTCCACAAGCATACCAACTACACCATACACCAATGGGATCAGTACTGATCGATCTCCATCAAATAGAAAGAAGTCCAAAATAGTGCAACATATAAAGTAAATGCCTCAGAAGGGCTACAAATACATCATCTTAAATCAAAGAAAATATACAAGATAGAATGAAAAAGTGGAGAAGTCCCAAACTAAGGGCTAACCATAGTAACAAAGCTAGTCTTGGACACTAAGTACTAGCCGCAAGATGGTGGAGAAGTTCCTATCCCTACATGGTCGAATCATGCAAATAAAATATGTGTTAGTACATTTGAATGTGCTATGTATATGAGATACAATACATAAATGAAACTATAATGCCATCATTCTTAAACAAAACATATATGCATACATATATAAAAAATACATAAGGTAAGCTTAAGAAAACATAAGGAATATGACTCAAGACAAATATGAGACAATACATAGGAAAGAACATAAAATAAAAACATAACTTAGGATTATAAGGATTGTGGGAATAGACATTAACTGACATATATAAGAACATTGGAGCTACTGCATGGAATCCAACTTAACCCCTATATTGGCACGAGGAGACCACTTGCTGAGTGGAGCTCCGTTAAATTTTCATGCATCATAATAACATAAATGGCCTACGTGAATCTACTAGCCTAACATACAAAGGCTCCTATGGTGGCACATAGTTAATGTGACAAAGGGTTGCTTCTACGGTTCCCTTACTGAACCCCACCATAATGTCATATTTGGTGCTAAGTCATGCCACGAAATCTTTAAATTTTAACTTAGAATCATAAGTAGCAATCATAGAAGTAGCTCAAACTTAGGAACCACCAAGTGAGAATTGTCCTTTCATCTTGGGGATCCATCTTAACATCATTTAGGCAATTATCATCATACTTATTTCTTTGATAAACTTAACTTTGAAAGTCTTCATTAATGTCCTAATCATAATCATAAATCATAAAAAACTTTACTTGAAAACTAGGTAGGTTAGGGTTTATCATGGAAAAATCATAAATCGCAGAAGTCATAAGGAAATTTCTCTTTTAAAGGAAGATTAAAAATACCCAACCTTTATCTCATCAAAAACCATCATGGAATCATCATCATTAGTTATATATATATATATATATATATACACACACACACACCAAAATAGTTGTTAAACTTCATAAGTATCATTAAATAACATAAATATCATGAAATCATTATAAGCATATACATTAACTTGAGGAACTTAAAGAAAACGTAAAATACTTCATTAGAAACATTATGGGTGGAAGAATACCCATGAATCAACTCAGATACCTTGGAAGAACTGGAGAGAAACAAACTTGTAGACTTGGAGAAGAAAATTTGGAAACCCTAGCCTTGTTCTTGAGAGACTTTGCCTTAGAGAATTTGGAATTAAAGGAATGAGAGAATGAAGGTGATCTTAGAGCTTTAAGGCTAGTTTAGGGCCCTTTTACCATACCCTAAATGACGTAGTTTGGGAATATAAAGGTCGAAATGACAAAATTTTCCCCTCATTAAAACTGCCGAAATCGACCTGCAGACCCCGCTTACTGGCTGTAAGTCAATCTGCGGGCCATAAGTCCCTCTCATATGATAACACACCTGAAATTCCTAAAAATCAACCTTGCTGGATCCAAAGCTGCAAAGCCTTGTTATAGGCCATATAAGCTCTTATGGGCTATGGTTGGACTCGTAGAGCCCTTCCACAGTTAGCCATTTTTTACCTTATCCTTGGCCTTATTCCACGATTATATCCTATTTTACGTACTGTCTGATAACACGTAGTACATCCTTTAGGAATCTCCAAATTTCTTTCATGTCTAATAGTTTCATTCATGGCCCTACCTGCGGAACATATGACTTTTTATGGGCCATCACTTGGTCCATGGGTTACCCCGCACTTGGAAACCTTCCCTTTCCTGAAGTTTTATGTTTAAGAATTGAACCTCTGGGACGTACGTCCACATACGGTTCGTAAGTCACCTTGTAAACCAGACTTTAGATCATTTTTTAGGTCAATTTTTCTGTACTCAAGGCTCTTAAACTGAGGGTCGTTACAGTCTTCATCCATCGACCCATTTCCTCTATGTAGCCCAAATCAAACTCAACTTTATTTCATGTCTCAACCATGAATTTTTTGAGTTTTCATGATCTTATTTTAGTTGCTCAAATCATGATAATATCTTGATTAATTTACTCAATTACATACGAATTATCCTAATTTACATGAATTGCATGGTTTTCAAGGATTTCAATTGCATGTTAATTAGGGTTTGTGAAATTAATATGAGTTCTTTTAAGTTTGATTCACTTTGATTCCAATTGCATGAGTTTGCATGAATTCTACCCCAATTGCATGAGTTTGCATGAATTTTACCTGATTTTTTCATTAGATTCAATTGTCTGTGTACATATATTTTGCTCTATTTTCTAATTCAAGCTATGATTTTTTAATAAAATTCGAGTAGTGAACTGTGATTATGATTTATGATTATAAAGGGTGACTCAAGGGCCTAATTTTTATGCAATTTGACAAGTTGAGATATTAAACCCAGATTTCATACAGCCAGGAAGATGAACTTGAGGTGATGGCTCGACCTAGGGATCTTTATATAAAGTCTTAAGTCTCATAATTACATGTCACCATAGGTTTGTGTGCTGGAAAAGTTTAGCTAGTAGATCCACATATAGCATTATTTTCATGACACCGACTTTGTGGGGGTAGAGTCCTACCTTGGCAAATAGCCTCCTCCTTCCCCAGTATAAGGGCATTATTGGGATCCCGTGTAAGAGCCTGTATAGTCTTATTGTTGGTTACAGTCCTATTGCTATATAAGTATGTATATGATAATATTGAAATGTCTTATGTTGCTCAAATCATAATATAGATATGAATTGATCATTCACCATTTCTTGTGCTTTACTTCATCAATATATGTATGCATATTGTTTATTATGATATATCATTTTCTTGTTGCATTGCATGCCTAGGTACTTAGTACATTCCAAAGTACTAACACATATTCTTTCTTACATTACATCACAATGTAGGGTTGAGCGACAATCCTACTCTTCCATACCATGGTTAACTTTGATTTCTAGTTTTGAAGACTTGGTGAGTTCCCTTGGTGAGTTCCCATGCTCTGGAGACAAAACTTTACTTGCATGCTTTATATTGTTATGATTGAGAATCTTTGTATTTTCTTTAGTTAAGGGAGAGTTAGTAGTATGTTCTAGTTCGTGCAAAGATCTAGACAAGTAGAGACATATTTTTGACAAAGTTGGTGTAACTTCCTTTAGTCGGGGATTCTTGCTTTCCATGCTTAGATTAATTTAAGACTTAAACTTTCACTTGATTTACTTATGTTAATTCTTTATTACCATATGTATTCTTATGAAATGTTAAGATACTTGGAGGGGGAACCTTCGGGTTCCACATTTGCTGTGTTACAACTAGGCCTTTGGCTTTGGTCGTGACAAACTTAGTGTTAGAGCCCTAGATTTTGAACTATACTAGGGATGACAACATGCCACATTTAGTAGAGTCTTGTTCATAAGTATGAAGTTTTCCATATCCTATCTAGGCTATGAGATTTTTACGAAATCTTTACTTCTTTATGATCTATGTCATGCCCAAAATATGTGTCTTTAGACTCTTTTTCTCTAATGCTTGTCCTTTGAAATTTTTAGAGAATGCCTCCACATCGAGCACCATTTCAAAGGTGAGTTGATGCTAATGAGGACCAAGATATTTTGGCTCCTCAAGCACTACAGGATCCCTTAGCCGACTATGTGACTAATGTAGAGTTCTAGACCCCTATCACTATGTTAACTCAAGTCATGGGTACTCAAGCAAATCATGCTGTTGTTGCTTCCCCAAATGCTCCTACCCTGGCTTCTAGGATGAGAAAATTTCAAGGATGAATCCTCCGGTGTTCTACGGCTCAAGGGTGGATGAAGATCCATAAAGTTCATTGATAAAGTCTACAATGAGGTAGAGATAATGGGGGTATCATCTGAGTAGAAAGCGGAGTTGGTGGCTTACCAACTCAAGGGAGTGGTTCAAGTTTGGTTCACACAATAGAAGTTTGAGAGAGTTGATGAGGGCTCTATTGGTTGAGAGGTGTTCAAAGACACATTTGAAAACACCCTTAAAAAAGCCAAAAATGTGCCTCAGAAGTGCCCAAAATCATAATTTTCATATATCTCAAAATTTGTATATGATATCGAGAATTCAACTTCATATTCTTTTTCAGGGGGTCAAATTGAGTGAGAAATGGGTCTAACCCTGATTTTAGAGCAAACGAATTGCAATTTCATTTTCCTAAAATTTTGATTTCCAAAATTGATCCTCGATGGTCCCGCACCCCGCAGCCGTTGCGGACATGTGTAAATTTTTCCTCCGCGACAGGTCCTCGTCGTAGACCAGATGTGGACTTATATATTTTGTTGCCAGTGATTTTCTTTATCTCGGTCCAAGGCTTTTGGGCCTAAACTTTCCCATGCGTGAAAATACCTATACTTAGTCATATTCTACCCTTATATCATTCAAGACATTCCCAAATACTCTCTCAAACACTTAGACAATATTTCATCTCAAAATTCAAGTGTCCAAATCTTTTCCGAATCTCAAGGAATTCATCTAATCTTCAAGCCTCCATTCCTAATCTTCATCAAGAATTCTCCAAAGCTAGGGTATGTGGATTTCAACCAATGGGTCCTTCCGCCCATGGTGCCCAAACTTCCTTTTCACCTAAGTTGCATGATTTATAATTGATTTACTCATGGGTCTTGCTTATTTTGAACTTCATTGCATACTATGTTGGGATCTCATGAAATTGTGATTATTTTAGCATGTTTTGAGCTATGGATCTAAGATTTATTGTGAGATTTGATGAAGGGTTTTGATGTATATTACTTGAGGGTGTTACCAAGTATCTATTGATAGTTTATTGATAGTTTTACACCGAATTTTCTTGCATGATTCCACTCTTAAATTGCATGGTGTTACACTAATACTACACACCTACCAAGTGTTTGATAAAATATCCAGTTATGGTTTCTTGAGGAATTGAAGGTCCAATGCATGTCTTATGAGTTGAATGAATTTACGATGATGAAATGAATGTATATATATGATATTCTCCTATATAGTATTGGAAATTGACCATGCACTACTCGGGAGGGGGGGGGGAGGGAGTTAAGAACCCGGTAACCAATCAAGGGGTTTGTTCCTTGATAACCAGGTTGAGGGGTTTGTACCTCAATCACAAAGGGTGGTAGGGTGCGACGATCCACCAATCAATCAAGGAGTTTGTACCTTGGTAAAATATGAACTCATTTTCTTACATATATATTATGTTTTATGTAAGCATGATTTACTTTAAAGCATCTCCCATGCATGCCATATTGTTATATGGTACTCATTGCCTATGTTTTTGCATATAGATTATGTTGCTTATCTCTTGTTGCATTGCATCCTACATACTTATTACAATCAAACATACTAATGCATACTCTATGCCTATATGATGTTATCATATAGGAACCAGAGCCCCACTTGAGCATCTCCCTCCACGTGGCTTGTACGAATTCTCTCAAGCTAGTAGGTGAGTCCTCCATTCCAGGGACCATGTCTATGATCTCATGCTATGTACTAAGACTATCTTTCTTTTATGTATGTATTGACTATAAGGGTGAGCCCGGTTGCTTGTCTTGCCCCCATTATTATCTATGTAGTAGAGGTGTTGTTGGACATGTTATATATTGAGCTTGACTCCTTTGTTTTGGTGCTTATGTTATTAAAGTATTCCTTTAGCCTTTTTTCCTAATTTCTACTCTTATTATGTTGTTGAATTGCTTCCCCGACCAATGATGTGTAATGATATGTTAAGACCCTTATTTAGGGTCCCTTCAGGTTTCCCATTCACCGTGTCACATCTAGGCCCTAGGCTTGGATCTTGACAATATTTCTTTCCACTTGAGTTAAGGGAAGCTAAGGTGATGAAGTTCATGAATCTCAAGTAAGGCAATATGAATGTGCGGGAGTTTGCACTCAAGTTTACTAGGTTGTCCAAGTATGCATCTTTTTTGGTGGCCAATCATAGATCCGCATGAATAAGTTTATTTTGGGTGTATCTAATTTGGTGTGATAGAATATAGGACCACTATGCTTTTAAAAAAGATGGATATTTCTCGGTTCATGATTCATGCTAAGTAAATTGAGAGTGAGAAGATTAAGAAAATGAGGATGAGGGAGTCCAAGAGTGCTTATTCTGAAGGTGGATTTTCAAATGCTAAGTTCGGTAGTGGCCATTTCCAACAAAGCCAAGGATCATCTCAAGTTGCTACTCAAACATTTGCTAAAGATAGGGTGCCAACCCCTAAGGTCCATGGTGAGGGTGCTAAGGCTAGTGGTTCCACTTTTCTTAGGTGTCCCAATTTTTCATGACCCATGCCTAGGGCTTAGTGTGACATGCCGGATAAGGGACCCAAATGCAATGACATGGTTGGTTATTTTTGGCTTTATCTATAAAGATTACTATTTTACCCTTTTATAAGTTTCTTTAGGCCTACTTTGAACTATTTGAATGGTTAGAATTGCAATCCTGAGTAATAATAGTTGAAAATATGAGTTCTAGTCTTTTTGAAAGCATAAGTTATTGAAAAATGAGTTTTTGTGTCATTTTGTGTTTCGAAGGTCAAACTAGGGATCCATCAATTCCATTAGCTCCGAAATGTCAAAACTGAACTATAAAAAATTACAAAATTGAATTTGGAGTTAAAATGAGATTTTAGGCCCAAAGCTGTGATTTTAGTCATTTCTGGAATCAAAGTTTGACTTTGGTCAACATTCAGAGTTCGGAAGCTTGGATTGGAATTTGAATAGTTCCAATAGTTCCAAATGGTAAAATTAATGCTAAAAATGGTCTCTTCATAATTCTTGGAATTTTTAAGGATAGTTTTGGTATTTTGAGTTTTAAACTAGTTGTATTGGCTTACATTAGTAAATGTGTTATGGAGACCTCATAATCAAATTTCGATGATTTTGTTGAGTCCAAGTCGTTGTTTCTTGTATGAATACACGTAAATTTTGTGAAATTCTGATTTCAGATGAGTTCCAAATACTTATTCTGAGTTTAGTTGAAATTATGAGTTGCTGGTGCAGGGATACTCTCTTCTCCATGTTCACGGAGGAGCCTCTGTGTTCACAGAGGACTTGGGGCTTTTACACTCCACGATCACAATATGGGCTCCGCGTTCGCTGACCACTTTATGTACCTGAACAGTTTTCAATTCGGGAAAAATCATTTGTAATCCATTTTCAAACTTTTAAGCTTTTTGGGGCTATTTTGAAGAAGGATTTTTGAAGATTTGTGTTGGGCAAGTACTTCTAACGGTAAAGTAAACATTTTCTATGAGATTTATCCTGATTTTAGCTTGATTTCATGAATTTAATAACCCAAAATTGGGGGGTTTTTAAACAAAGTTTTCAAAATTTTAACCATTGATTTCTCATTTAATTCAAGCTTGATTTTAATGGAATTTTTCACATGAACTCTATTTTCAGAGTAGAACATAATTTCCAAAATCAATTTCCAGATTAGAGACTTTCATATTTTAGCCCTAATTTTGACTATTTTGTCCCTAAGTCTAAAACATGACAATATTGGTATCAAAATACACCTGTTAATGTGTAGTATCCGTTTTTAACAGTGGTTGATCGATCCGTGAGTCATGTGGAGGCTTAAGTTGATTGAAAACTTATCCGAGTGCGGTTTCAGCATTGAGGTAGGTTTAGATAACCTTTTTAGGGATAGTTTTGAGCTAATAAACATGCTATTGTGTTAATCGTGAGATGTAGCATGAATTGTGACCTGATATCATGATATGATTGAATTTTACGGGAATATGAGGTTAGTTATGCCAAATATCGAGTACATGGTGATCCCATTAACTAATTGAGATGAAATCTTGTGTTTTGAGAAAATTGGGATAACATTATGATAATATGAGACTTGAAATAATTCTTGGTTAATGTTGTGACTGATTGATGAAGAGTATGATCAGTGTAAGAGTTATGAGCCCATTTGGGGTAATTGTAGAACTTGTTTCAATGACATGGTTATTTGTGAGTGGAGATGAGTTGAGACATGGTATATCCATATAATGTTAATACTCCATTGTTGCATTGGTGTTAGCCTATCTTATATTGACTAGTTACATTGGTATGCACATATTTTATGCTCCATTGTTGCATTGTTATGCCTATACCTTATACTGGACTAGGTGCATTTGTATGTACAGATCTTGTTCTGATTGGATTGCATTGATATGAACACATGTTATATATGACTGATTGCTTTGGCATGCACACCTTTGATATATGATTAGATGCATTTTATGCATATTTATCACTGCATTTACATCATTTGAGATATTATAAGCATATTTAGATAGTGGTTACGACCTGCAATGCCTTGAGATACTTCTTATTATGGCCTACGGTGCCTTATTATATATATCTTAGTACATGGCTTGCGATGCCCCTGGGTTCTGTCTTGTAGCTTCGGCTCGATAGACATGTACATCAGCCCCGCAACAGTCATGATTTCATCTCATACATGGCTTGCGACGCCATTGCATTCATGCATTGCATTGCATTACATCATTTCATCGGTTTACCATCTATAATTGTCATTATTCATGATTTTATTATATTGTGTACTAACTATTTTGATGTAGGTGTTAAGATTCTTCATTATTTCATACTTATTCAATTTCTCTTACCTAGTCGGTTGAACCTACTGGGTATATTTTGGTGTACTCATCCCTACCTTTTTTCCTCCCTACAGATCGTGTACAGGGTTCAGGACATGGTGGTTGATCATTCTATCTGAGTATTATCAATACCATCTAGATATCAACGGTGAGGCTCAGACTTTGAGTCGCCATGAATCTTTGGGTCCTCTTTTTATTTCCTTATCTTTCAGAATATGTATCAGATTTTACGAGATAGTGTTGCATTTGCTTTTAAGACAATTATATTTACTCTTTAGTACCGTTTCAGATGCTCTTGTACTCATGACTCTAGGGTTTGAGAGATTTCTTATATCTTATGATTTTGTTTTCGCTTTATTTATCTTTCTTTAGTCGTGATCTGTTTTGGGTAGTGACACCAAAGGTGTCCTTAACAAGCGTCATAACATATGTAAGAACTTCCTTGGTGTCATGACCCAATCCTAGGGTCTAGTCGTAACACAAAGAATGAGGAACCTGTAGGCACCTCACCCAAGCCATCTTAGCAAACATCAAACATTCATAGGCTATGCCAACGTAATATGGAAATTAAATGTGGAAAGGGACTAAGGGAAGATATTCAAGCTTAAGCAAGAACAATTCACCAAAACATCTTAGCCCAAATATACCAACTACACATGATTTAGCAGGGATCAATTTATGGTCTCGGTTCCCCTCAAATAGAAAAGATATGAAAATAAGATAGAAAGTAAAAGTCTCCAAATATCAAGTCTAAAATATACAACCTCCCAAATATATAAAGTATGAAGAAAATAGGCGAAGACCCATTAAGGGCTTATTAATACTACTAGTCTTGATGGCCAATAAGCTATCCTCGTGCTAGTGGAGGAGGTGGAGTACCGGTCCCTACATGGTGATATCATGTAGGCAAAATATTTATTAGTATGTTGGAAGGCACTAAGTATGTGAGAGACAATGCAAACATGAAATTGTAATGTCATCATTCAAAACATGCTTAAGTATGAACAAGGAATAAAACTCAATATAGAGTAAGTCAATGCATCATATGGAACACATGTGATGGAACGAAGACATCAAATATCACACTTCATGGGAATGGTTCTTGACCGACATATAAAACTATATGAGATACTACATAGAATCCAACATAACCCCCTACGTTAGCATATGGAGACCACTTGCTGGGTGGAACTCTGTCAACTTAATCATGCATCATTAATTAACATAAATGGCCTATCTGGATCTGCTAGCCTAGCCTACAAGGGCTCCTCTAGTGGCATATAGTTAATAGGGAAAAAAGTTGCTAATAAGCTTCTTACCGAACTCTACCTCGATGCCTCATTCGGTTCTAAGTCAATTCCAAGGAATACTTTAAAAGCATATGCATAGTCATGTATTGTAACTTAAAATCATAAGTGCAATTTCATAAGAGTAGCTCAAAACATTGGAATCCACCCAGTGAGAATTGGCCTTTCACATTGGGGTCCATCATAAACATCTTTCAAGGGAAACAATAACATACTTATATATTGGACAAAATCATTAACCTTAACTGTCGCTACCTAAGCCTAGGGACTAAGAATGACATGCGAATGGGAACCTAAGGGTACCCTAAACAAGCATCATAGAATACAAAAGCACATCCTTGGTTGCGGGTAATTCAAGTATCACTTAGTCATACTAAGGAGATTTGGGACTTAGGACATAATCAATGGGAAGAGGGGTAAGGGACTTTCCACCATTCAAACTCATTAGACAATACTAAGGGAAAGGGAGCATGGGATGCACTCTATGGAGAGTAGGAACTTAGGGAAATACACCATCTCATTAACAATATCACACACATCAACATATATGGGATAGGTCTACATAGAAGCATAAACCTCACATAATATGTACATAGCAAGAGCAATCATGAATGGGATGAGGCCTAAGACATGTCATGGGCTCACCCTTAAAATAACAAGTAAAATAACATTGTCTTTATAGAATTATAGAAGATAGAAAATGGATATTGCGCTGAAACTAGAGAACTCACCACAAGTAAGGATCTTCTCACATAGAACTAGCCACGAGGTGCTTTGGTCCCTGCATGGTTATATCAAGTCGGAAAAAGTATGAATTAGTACTTTGAATGTACTAACATGTGGGATTCAATGTAATAAGAAAATCATAAGCCATGATAAACAAGATGCATAATCATATACAATGGATATAAGCTCAGTATGTAATGCATGAGCAATGCCTTGATGATAATATTCATGGAAGTTAAACATAAGTTCATATCAAATCATACATATATGGGAGGAGACCGTAACCGACATATAAGACCATATGAGCTACTACATGGAATCCAACATAACTCTCTACTTTGAAACTGGGAGATCACTTGCTAGGTGGAACTCCGTCAACTTAAACATGCATCTTCAGTCAATAGAATGGCCTACATTGACCCACTAGCCTGGCCTACATTGACCCATTAGCCTAGCCTATAAGGGCTCCTATAGTGGCACATAGTTAATGAAATATGAGGTTTCTACTAGGATTCACTTATAGAACCCCAACCCCATACCTTATTCGGAGCTAAGTCACTCCCACAAACTATATTAGAAAATATAAGAATAATCGTATATATTCATAAGCTTTTAAACATAGCATCAGCATGACAAGAATAACTCATAAGGCTTATGGTCTATAAAGTGAGAATTGTCCTTACACAAGAGAATCCATTTTTTTGGTGAGAATTGTCCTTATCACCATCTTATACATTCAAAAGAGGGATTCCTTAATTCTTCATAACTTTCATAGCATATAGTTGAAATCCCCATCATTTCGAATCATACTTCATTGGAGAGCTTAATATGAAGACTTGGTGGGTTTAATGCATGCAAGTTCAAAATCATGCAAATCATGAGAATTCTACATAAAAGTAGGTAAACTCATCTATTCAAATCATTCTAAAGCAACCCACTATAATCATTAATATTATCCTTCAAAACTTAAATATGGGAACATGAAATTCATCTTGTAAAATTATCAATTTCATAGCACTTCACGATATCATAATATACATGACTTGAATATCATAAAATAGTTCATAATAATAAACCCTAGAAGGGAGTTCATGCATTTTAATTCGACAGATGATAATTCCCAATATAAATCATGCATAATAAGAGTAATAAGAAGTACCAATAAAAAATCAACTTTAAATTTTAAAGGATTGAGTGAAAAGGGTTTTAGAACTCCATGAATGGAAGACCCATGGATGAAGAAATTCACATACCTTAAGGTCTTGAGATTAATAGGGAATCACCTTGAGGCTTGTCCTTCAATGAACCTTGAACCCTAGAATTTTTTTTTAAAATATATATGGAATAGACCTATGCCAAAGGCTCCCTACTCCTTTGGATGGTCAGGGGTTGAGTAGCACCCCCAAGCTTTATTATAAATAGCAAAGAAAGCAAGATACAAGGAGGGGGTCATTAATTTTACCTCCGACCTATGGTGGTTCACAAAAGGCCAACCCACTAGGGTCGGCCAATTTGTCCCCATACTATTAAGGAAATAGACTCAGAAAAACCTAAGAGAGGATTGCTCTCTTAACAATTAATCTAAAAAAGTAATTAAACAAGGGAGACTCTCTCCTTACAAAAGCAAAGGAAGAAAGACAACACTAAACCTAAGAACCACCAAAAGATAAGCAGCTCCTTAGGATAACACAAGATCAAGAGACATCTTGATGAAGTTAACTGGAACCACCTAGACTCAAGGTGGCTCTTTGATCCTCTTTAATTTCCTTCAGCTAAATATAATCATCTCCATCTTGTCAAGATAATAATAAGCTTTAGCATCTTTGGGCATAGCCTGAATATCAAAGAACACCTGAGAGGAATAGGGCTAAAAATGAGTGAAATTTTGTGGATTCTGACATATAAGGGTTTTGGGATATGTGCCAATTATCCTCACTTAATTTTGGAAATTCAGAAAAAATTGAATTACGATGGAGCATAGGCGCGTTGTGGGATGGCATCCACACAGGTCATTTTCATGCAAATTTCAAGTTTTCCTTGTTATGACCTAGGAATGAGTTTAGGTCACTTTTGTACAAACATAAACCCTCTCCGTGGCATGAAAAGATCACGTACCTTCCTGGAAAGTACAATATCATGCGAAAAATTACTTTTTGATACGGTTGACTTAAAAATGAAAGAAGACATTTTTTCCCACACAATTTTGCCTTCTAAAAAGAATATGGACTCAGATTTTTCATACAATGTACGAAAAATGCGTGAAGTAAGGAATCTACTATAAGGGTATTTCGAATCACTTTGAGAGATGTTACAATATCTCTCCCTTGGGAACATTCTTCCCTGAATATGATAAAAATATGCTTTAGAGGAGTAACTAAAGAACCTTTCAGCCTAACGTGAATGCCTTAATGTGACTTCAACATAATTTTCATGAAAACTTCAAACTTACGAATCAATATCATAGAAACATGTTACCATGAGTATGCATGATGCAACATAACACAAAAGGGCCGAAATACATCAGTTGATACCTTATACACAATTGTCTTATTACTTTAGGCTTGAGCAAAGGGGAAAAGATAAGGATATCATTTCATCATGTCTACTTCTGCTTGCCAATTTACAATTTTGACTTGTTGGTTTCTCCAAAGTACCTTAACGAATGCAACTTCTTTTTGTTTCTCAACCTTTTCACTTATTGATCTAGGATTTCAACTGAAACTTCCATATAAGTCAAATTCTCCTCGAGAGTCACATCCTCCAATGGAACTATGGAGTTTGGATCCCCTACGAACTTCCTCAACATTGACACATGGAACATCAGATGAATCATATTCATTTCCAATGACTAATTCATATGCCACCTTGACAACCCTTCTCACAATCTTGTAAGGCCCTACATACCTAATCAATTTCCTTTTCCCTCCAAATAGGACTACACCCTTCCTGGGTGATAACTTCAAGTAGACCCAATCACCAACATTAAACTCAAGGTCCCTTATCCTCACATTGGAACGGGACTTTGTTGACTTTGTGTTGTATTCAACCTTTCTCTTATGAGTCTTAATTTTCCATGGCATATATGACCAAATTTGGTCTAATTAAAGCCATTTCACCAACTTCAAACTATCCAATTGGTGACCTACACCATCAGCTATATAGACACTCAAATGGTGCCATTTCAATGCTTGAATAAAAACTATTATTTTAGGCAAACACTATGAGAGGTAGATGATTATCCCAACTTCCTTTAAATTTCAGTACACAAGACCTCAACATGTCCTCCAATGTTTGATTTATTCTTTTGACTTGTCCATCAATTTGAGTATGGAAGACGGTGCTTAACTTCGCATTGGTGCCAAGACCTATTTAGAATGACCTCTAAAAGTGAGACATGAATTAAGTCCCATGATCCGATTTGATGGACAATGGAACCCCATGCAACCTCACCAACTCTTGGATATATGACTTGGCATAGTCTTCAGCACCAAAAGTTGTCTTGACCAACAAGAAATGAGGTGATTTCGACATCCTATCGACTACCACCCATATGGAGTCAAAACGTCTCTTGGTCTTAGGCAACCTAACTATGAAGTCTATATTGATTTCTTTCACTTCCATGTGGGGATTTCAATCTCTTGAGATAAGATATGGGCCTTTGGTGTTAGATCTTACCTTGTTGACAATTAGGGCACTCAACCACGAATTTAGCAGTATCCTTTTTCATTCTGTTCAATCAATATACTTCCCTCAAGTCTCCATACATATTAGTAGAACTGGGTGAATGAAATAGGAGGAATTATGAGATTCTTGCAATACCAAAATTTTCAACCCGTCAACATCCGGCACACATAATCTTCATTGATAATGAAGTACCCCATATTCCCCTTATAAGAAAACTTTTATCCTTCCTTCCCTCACCAAGGCCTTCAATTCAACTAAGGCGGGATTAAGGTCTTTCTTAGACTTGACATCCTCAATCAATGAAGACTCGAACCATTCAATACCATCAACTACCATTGCCATCATCACTCAACTTTATTCTCAATCGATCCTTCCTTTGCCAACCCCTTTCTCCATCATCTTCAAGGGCTGACACACTACCCATTGACACTCTATTAAGAGCATTGGCTAATATTTCACACTCATGCCATAATCTTTGAGGAGTTCTAACTATTTCCTTTGCCTCAAGTTGAGATCCTTTGTCTAAGAACATGTTGGACACTCTTGCGATCATTGAATACGTTGAAAGAGGCCCCATATAAATAGTGATGCCAAATTTTCAATGCAAACACCATGATCACTAATTCAAGATCATGTGTTTGGTAATTCTTCGCATGCACCTTTAATTGCCTTGAAGCATAGGCAATCACCTTACCATGTTGCATCAACACACAACACAAACTAATTCTTGAGGCATTGATCATGCCCAAATTACACCTCCCAATCAAGGTATAAGCGGTCGCAATTAAATATAGAACCTAACAATGGTTAGGGTCAATTCCACATGGAATATGGTCTAGACTTGGAATAATTAAAGTAATTTGGATGAATTAATTGACTTACTTCTAAAAAAGGGGTTTTGATGTAAAAAATAATTATCCAAACCTAAACTAAGAACAATATATGAATGCAAGTATTACTAATTTAGTGAGAGAAGTAACTAGGGTATTGTGTTCTCCAAGAACTCCTGACGTAGTATCCTAATAATTGTAATCTTTTCTAGTGTGTAGCATACAAAACTATAAGTTATGTTCATCTAATTCCTTAGGCCAGCAACTAGGTAAATTTCACCACGCAACTTGGGCTGTCTAGGGGTGTCGTATTACTAACCCTTACCTTTGTCTCAGTATAACCATCCCTTGGGCCGTTCTGGTTAATTAGACGAGTGTACTCATATCGAATACTATTATTTATTCCTTTTCCCATTCATCACCCCCTTGGGCCGACGAGTAAGAGTAAGGAAAGTTTTAACATTGGCCACCATTAAAAAAACATTCAAAATGAAGAAATAAATAATACATGCATTCACACTTTCCAAGGATTACAAATTATTTGGTTTTTATTTTATTAGTTCTTCATGGATCCCACAACCTTAGTTGTGGATTTTAGCTACTCATGTTCGTTGTAGATGAACAAATCATGTTATGTGTTTGCATAATTAAACACTTACAATGAAGAATTGAAGAACAAGAAATTCGAAAATCTCCACGTAAAAAGCAAAGTTAAGATCCAAAGATGAATACAAAAGTTATCTCCTCAAAATATCCAAGAACAAGAAAAATAAAGTGACAATATGAGTTCTGTATGTCAAAAAGTACCTAAAAACCTATTCATAATTAAAGAAAACCAAATCCTAAACTAATTAGAAAAACTAGATTAAGGGCCTTCCACGAGCCAAGTTACGGTCGTGGTTAAGATTATGGCTCATGGGAGAGTCTCGTAACCTGCATCCTCAAAATCTTCCAATCAAGTACAAACTGATTTTCATAGACCGTCGAGACTTATGATCCGTAGGTTCCTTCGTCCGATTAACTTTTCAGCAACTATTGAAATCTCTGGGCCTCTATTCACAAACCAAACTACAAGTCATGAAATAAACCATGAACAGTCCTATTAATAATAAGTTTAACTTCAGAAAAACTGGCCCTCTCAAGTTCAGAAATATGAACCTCATCTATGGCTGATAGATCAAACCACAAACCATAGATGGTCTCGTACATCACTAAAAAGTTGCAACTTGTGCAAATCTCAACGAAAACTCCCAGAATCCTATAATCCTGCAAAATCAATATAAAAACACATCAAATTAACTAATCTCTTAGAGAATACATATAATTCTAAGTTTAAAGCATTAAAAGTGCCTTATTTTGGTAGCACATCAGGCATTACAATAAATAACAAACCCATCGGTGCCCTTTGAAAAGGTCAATATTGGAACCAAAGTTCACTGGTCCTTCAGGGTTTGAAAGCTCTTCTCATACTCATCTGTCCACGTAAACTTCACTTTCTTCTGAGTCAATCTAGTTAATAGTGATGAAATAGAGGATAACCCTTCAACAAATCATTTATTGTACCCGGCTAGACCTAAGAAACTCCTAATTTTCGTAGGAGTCAATTAGGCCAATTCCTCACCACTTCCATCTTCTTAAGATCAACTATCCCACCACACTATACAACATGCCAAAATAATGCAACCTTCTTCAACCAACACTCACATTTGTTGAACTTGGCGAACAACCTCTCATCCCTCAAAGTTTGTAAATACAACCCTCAAATGCTCCTTATAATCTTATTTATCTGAGATTAGATTAAGGTATCGTCAATGATACCAAAACAAACATATCAAGGTAGGGTTTGAACACCCTATTCATGATCTCCATAAAGATTGCCGGTGCATTAGTTAGACACAAAGATATCACCATAAATTCGAAATGACCATTACCTTGTTTGGAATGCCTTCTTGGGAATATCACACCCCATTACTCTTAATTGATGATCCCCGGACCATAAGTCATCTTTGGAGAAATGCTTGGCCCCTTATAATTGGTCAAATAAGTCATTTATCCTTGAAAGTAAATACTTGCTTTTTCATGGTATCTTTATTAAGTTAGTGGTAGTATATGTACATCCTTAATGACCTATTTTTCTTCCATACAAGTAACACTGGGGCACCCCATAGAGACTTAATAATTCTAATGGAATCCTTCTCTAATAAGTCCTTCAATCTCTCTTTTTTAGTTCCTTTAACTCCGTTGGAGCCATTCTACAGGGAGGGATTGAAGTAGGTTGAGTGCTAGGAAAAAGATATATGCCAAAGTCTATCTCTCTTTTAGGAGGGATAATGGGCAACTCTTCGGGGAACACATCGAGAAACTCATTCACTATAAGAACCAACTTAAGAGACAGATTTTTGGAGGTAACATCCCTAACCCTCACTAAATGATAGATGTATCCTTTGGAAATCATTTTGTGGGCTTTGATATAGGAGATAAACCGACCTCTACATGAAGAACTACTACCCTTCCACTCAAGAGTAGACTCATTTGGAAATTGAAGCTTGACACTACGAGTCTGATAATCTATGGAGGCATAAGCAACACACAACCAATCCATCCATAATACAACATCAAAACCAACCATGGAAATCCATACCAAATCACAAGGATTAATTTTATGCATGATAGACACAGGACAACCTCTATAGACTCTTTGTGCAACAATGGACTTACCTACGGTAGTGCTAACTTTAAAGGGCTGAACTAGAATTTCAGGACATGTATAGAATCTACTAGCAAGAAATGGAGTGATGAAAGGAAAATTTGTCCCTAGATATAATAGTCCCTTTGCATCAGAATCATAAACTTTTAACATATCGATAACCACATCTGGGGCTTCTTCCTCTTTTTGACGGCCATGAAGGGCATATAACATATTGGCTCTTGAGGCTCCTTATGCTTGTCCAACTTGACATTGGGGTCATGCATTATCACTTATACATTCCTTTGCATGGTGTTTGGGCTTTCCACATTTAAAGCATGTATTTGAACTGGCTTGACATTACCCTTATGAGGCTTTATATATTTTTCACAATTTGGAGAAGCTTGTGCACCCAAACCTCCTTGGCATTATGGGTTGGACTATTTATCTTTTTTGAACTTAGAAGGATATGTATTGGATGAATCTTGGTTCACTTTCCTTTTCCCACCATGAAATTTACCCTGGCCACTGACTACCATCCATCCTAGCCATCTTGGATTTCCTTGATTGCTCTCTCAACTTCTCTTCAATTTGTTCCACAGAGGTGATTAGGCAGGAGATGTCCATTTCCTTCACAAGCATAGTTGTTCTACATGGTCTTGATACTAGTTTTGATACATATGATATGAATTTACTCATGCTAGCCCTTGGATCTATCATAACCCAAAATGGATCGCAACTAAAAGAAAGGAAAATAAAGCAGAAATCATCTCAACATAACATAACAAATCTCCCAAAATCTGGAGTCATGAGTACAAGAGCATCTAAGCAATACAAAAGTGTACATACACATGTCTCAAATGAAATACAGGGTTGTCTCATAGAATCTGATACAAGTCTGAAAAGAAAAGTAAAGGAAACCCCAAGGATCCACAGAGACTCGAAGTTTGAGCCTCACAAGTACTATCAGGATGGATGGAGGGAAGTCCAAGAGTGAATCAGCCACACTATGCGGCTCTCTGTGCTCGATCTGCAGGGATGGAATAGAGTAAGGGCGAGTACATCGAAATGTACCTAGTAGGTTCAACCAACTGGGTAAGAGAAATCAAAACAAACATGTAATAATAAAGAACCCTATCCCTTCGTCTAAAAAGATAAGTACACACTAAAATATATACAATAGTAATGAGCTAAGGTATTCTCAAGAACCCATAAGTACCATATAACCATAATATATATATGATGCACAACTCATCAACCCAAATACCAAGTGTGTCACAACCTTGCCACCTACCCCATGGTCAACGTAATACCAGAATGCAACAACTTTGCCACCTACCCATTGTCAAGGGATATCATGATGTCAAGTCCTTGCCACATGCCCGTGGTCAAGGTATATGAAGTATGAATCTCACCCTTTCCTCCTGCCCGAGTTAATGAAGGTGGTACCAACATGAATCATAATGTCCTTGCTTTTTACCCGGGTTAAGGGATGATACAAGCCATACATAATAGATATAAATCAACAGTGCAACCCAAATATACATATAAATATGTAGAATAGCATCATAAGAAGAATACTAAGGCATGAAACTCATAATAATCATATATGCTCAAGGAGTAATATCAAGTGTCACAGCTAATGCCTAAACCAATCATCATATTTTAGATCATCATAGTTATATCAATAATCAAGAGTGTCAATAATACCGAAGTAAGCAAGAATATCAATATTACTAGACCTAACTTGTTTAAAATATATAGATATAACAATGATACCAGACCTAACTAGTCCCAACAATACAAGTATACCAATAATACCAAACCTTACTTGTCCTAATTACACAAGCATGTCAACTATACAGGACCTAATTCATCCCAATTAGTCTCAACGTCTCATTTAGTCACATTTGATCTCAAGTCATCATCATTCTACCATATTTCATCTCAATTCATCAATAGGATAAATTTATATCACAACTCAATTCAATCGGAACTACTTTTCCATCAATATCCCAACACATCAACTCAATAGACAATTATCTATCTAAATCTCCAATTATCATATGAACATGATCAATAACTTAAACCCAATCGCAAAAGGTTATCCAAACCTACCTTGATGCAGAAACTAATCCCCTAATTCGATATATAATTATCAATAATAGATACTACTCATCAAGAGAAGCATTTTTATACCCATATTGGCATAAATTAGGCTTAAGGGCAAAATAGTCAATTTTAGGGCTAAAGTCCAAGGTTTCTGATTCTAAACAATAACTTTAAAATCAAGTTCTACACGAAGAATAGAGTTCATGGGTGAAAATCCCATCAAATCCAAGCTTGAATTGATTGAGAAATCGACATTTAAAGTTTGAAAAACATAGTTTAAAAATCTCCAATTTTGGGTGTTCAATTTCATGAAATCAAAAATAAAATCAAGATAAAACTTATAGGAAATGATTAGTTTAGTGTTAGAAATTCTGCCCCAGCAAAAATCTTCGAAAACCTTTCCTCAAAATCCCCCCCCCCAAAAGCTTGAAAGTTCAAAAATAGATTAAAAATGGTGTTTTACGAGTTTAAAATTATCCATATACGAAAACTACTGCGCAATCTCGGAGCCCATCCCGCAAAAGCGGAGACCAAATAGGTCACAACTCTACAAATAAGGGACACAATCAGCGAATGCGGATCTCAGCAGAGTTCGCAGAGGCTTCTCCGTGAAGGTGGAGAAGGAATCCATCTACACCAGATATTAGCAAACCCAGCAAGCCAAGTCTAATTTCCTTACTCGAAATGGACCCCGAAATTCATCCAAACGTAGAATTTCACAAACCAAATATGTCTCTATGCTAGAAACAACAATTCAGACTCAAGGGAATCATCAAAAATTAGTTTCATGGCCTCCTCGCCACATTTACCACTGTAAGTGGATAAAATTAGGTTAAAACTAAAAATACCAAAACTGCCTCGGCAACTCCAAAAATTATCCGAGACCATTTTTAGCGTTAGTTTCACCATCTAAACTAGTGAAATTATTGGAATATCGATCTGATATTTCAAACTCCAAATGTTGACCAAAGTCAAACTTTGGTTTAGAAACGACTAAAATCACAACTTTGGGCCTAAAATTCTCATTTTAACTCCAAATTCAGTTTTGCAACTTCTATAGTTCGTTTTGGACATTACGGGAGCTAATGAAATTAACAAATCTCTTATCCGACCTCTAACACACAGAATGACACAAAAACTCACTTTTTCAATAACTTAAGCCTCCAAAAATGCCAAAATTCATATTTTCAACTTTTAAAACTTAAGATTCTAGTTTCGACCATTCAAATAGTTCTAAATAGGTCCAAAGCAACTTACAAAAGAATAAAATAGTAACTCCCAAAGATAAGACCAAAAATGAGCAACCAGGTCATTATATCATTCACCACTAAAAATAATGTTCATCCTCGAACATAAAAGAAAAGGAAGTACCTGAAGACTAAAAAATGTGGGATGTCTGGCCCGCATGTCAGACTCCAACTCCTAAATTGCCTCATCAATAGAACAACGTTGCCACTAAACCTTCATAAAAGGTATATCTTTGGATCTCAATCTCCAGACCTGCCTGTCCAATATAGCTATAGGTTCCTCTTCAAAGGAAAATCTACACCCAACTTAACAGAGTCACAAGAAATCACATGGGACTTATCTGGAACATACTGGTGAAGCGTAGAAATATGAAAATAGGATGAACAGAGGATAATCTCGATGGTAAATCTAACTCATAGGCTACCTCACCAACTCTCGTCAAAATCTCAAAAAGGCCAATGAATCTGGGACTAAGCTTTTCCACTTTCTGAATCTCATTGCACCCTTCATGGGTGAAACTTTCAACCAAAAATTGTCACTAATAGAGAACTCAAGAGGCCTAACTCCCTTATTAACATCTCTTCTGGCAACTCTGGGATGTCAAAAGTCTACTCTGAATCAGTCAGACTTATTCCATGGTATCTTAGAGAAAATCAACACCTAACACCTTAACTAAACTTAAATCGAGCCATCCAATGGGTAATCTACACCTCTAGCCGTACAAGGCCTCGAATGATGCCATCTGGATACTGCAGTTGTAACTATTGTTATTTGTAAACTATGCCAATGGTAAGTGTTAGTCCCACCGAGCTCTGAAATCAATAACACAAGCCCTAATCATGTCCTCCAACACCTGAATGGTGTGCTCTTACTGACCATCAGTCTGAGGGTGAAAAGTTGATATCAAATCTACTCTAGTACCCAAATAATGCTATAGAGCCCGCCAAAAGTGAGGAGTAAACACAAACCTTCTATCTGATACTATAGACACTGGCATACCATGCAATCTGATAATATCCCAAATATATAACCTAGCAAGCTACTCTGCACTATAGCTAGTCCTCACCGATAGAAAGTGTACCGACTTGGTCAATCGATCAACGACCAACCAAACTGAATCAAACTTTCCCAAGGCCAAGGGTAACCTTGTAACAAAATCCATAATCACTTTCTCCCACTTCCACTTGGCAATAGGCATCCTTTGCATTGATACATTGGGTTTTTGATGCTCATACTTTACTTGTTGACGGTTCAAACATGTGACCACGAACTCGGCTATGTCTTTCCTCATACCAAATTACCAATAATGCTGCTTAAGATCATGATACATCTTAGCCACACTTGGATGGATGGAATATCTAGCACAATGGGCTTCTTCTAATATCAGTCTCACCCAGTTCCCCACCTTAGGCACACAAGCTCTACCATCCCTCAAAACACCATCAAAAACAATAATGGCCATAATATCTTCACCACTTAGCACTTTGTCATGAATAAAGCATAATATGAGGTTCTCAAACTGATGAGCACATATTTAATCAAACAAAGAATATCTAACCTCAACAAAGGCGAAAGCACTCTGAGGAGGAAAAATGTCCAAACGGACCATCTGCCTAGCAAGCAACTGGACCTATAGAGCTAAGGGTCTCTCCTCAGCTCTCAAGAATGTTAAACTCCCCATACTAGTAGCTTCCGACTCAAAGCATCTGCCACCACATTAGCCTTACTTGGGTGATATAAAATAGAGATATAATAATCTTTAAGCAACTCCAAATACCTACGTTTTCTCATGTTCAGATTAGGCTGAGAAAAGATGTATTTCAGACATTGGTGATTGGTACAGATCTCACAATGCGCCCCATAAAGATAATTTTGCCACAACTTCAACACAAACACAATTGCAACCAACTCCAAGTTATAGGTAGGGTAGTTCTTCTCATGCACCTTGAGGTGTCTAGAAGCATAACCTATCACCTTCCTCCTTTGCAATAATAGCCACCAAGATAGGTAGGCTAGTAAGCCTTTTTTTTAAATTGTTGAAAACTCTATTCACATGCTTCAATCCATTGAAACTTGGCTATTTTATGTGTTAATTTTGTCAGTGTTGAAAAGATAGAGGAGAATCCCTCAACAAAACTTCTATAATGTCTTGCCAATCCCAAAAACTATGAAACTCTGTCAAATTCAAGGATCTCATCCAAGCCATCACTACTTTAATCTTCTGGCCATCGACCTTGATTCCATCGCCAGTAATAACATGAACAAGAGAAGCTACAAAAGTTAACCAAAACTCACATTGAGAGAATTTAGCATATAACTTGTTGTCTTGGCGAGTCTATAAGATAGCTCGCAAATGGTCTGCATGCTTAACTTTTGGTCGTGAATATATAAAGATGTCATCAATAAATAAAATCACAAATTCATCCAAGAATGGTTTAAAGACTTAATTTATTAGATCCATAAAAATTGTTGGGGAATTTGTAAGCCTAAAAGACATGACAAGGAACTCAAAATGGTCATACCTCATCCTAATTATTGTCTTTGGAATATTAACATCCCTGACTCACAACTGGTGATAACCAGATCAAAAGTCAATCTTTGAAAAGCATTTGGTGCCCTGTAATTAGTTGAACAAGTCATCAATTCGCAAAAGAGGATACTTATCCTTGATAGTGAATTTATTTAAGTATCTATAATTGATACATATCTAGAAGGAGCCATATTTCTTTGAATAAAAATCGTTGGAGCATCCCATGGAGATGTACTTGGCCTAACAAAGCCTATTATCGAGTAAGTACTTAAGTTATTCCTTCAATTCCCTTAGCATTACAAGAGTCATTCTATAGGGAAGAATGGATAGGCTATGTATGGGGAAGAAAATCTATAGCAAAATTTATTTCCCTTTTGGGGGAAATTTTTAAAGCTTATTAAGGAATACCATCGGGAATTCATTCAAAATTAGGACTGACTGAAGGGTCGTTGGTTCCTTGTCAATATCCCTAGCAAGAATTAGATGGTATATACAACCTTTAGCAATTAGCTTCTAAGCCCTAAGGTATGAAATAAACTTACCCTTGGGCATGGCAGCATTACCTTTCCATTCAAGGACAGGCTCACCTAGAAAATGAAAGTGGACAAGCTTTGTACGACAATCAATATTAGCATAATAAGTTGCCTACCAATTCATACCCATAATGATAACAAAATCTAGCATAATCAATTCAACTTCATAAGGCTAAGCATTTCACTATAGGGTGATCCCATGTTGTTTGTTAGAAAGAGAACAGCCCAGTTTGCATGTGTACATACTATCGACAATTGAATAAAGTTATCATAAAGAACAAGTATCTTATTCCGAGAATAGATAATTTATTTGATCAACTCCAATGTGCAAGCTGCTTCTCTAAAATTGATCTTTGATTTGGGTATTACCAATTAAGGGTGAGGGACTGTGATATTTCTATGATGGCATTTCGATTAAGGTATGACCATTTTGAATTTTTTGCTATGTTATTTTGGTTGCCTAATACTTCTGCTACCTTCATGGAATTGATGAATCAGGTATTCAAACCATATCTAGACATATTTATGGTGGTCTTTATTAATGACATATTATTTTATCCCAAAGTAAAGAAGAACATATAGGTCACTTGAGAATTATATTGCAAACGTTGAGGGACTAACAACTATTCACCAAGTTTGGTAAATGTGAATTTTGGTTGAGCTATATAGCATTTCTTGGTCACATAATTTTTGGTAATGGTATCATGGTTGGTCCAAAGAAAACAAAGGTGGTGAAGAATTGGCGTAGACTATTGACTCCTTTGGATATTCAAAGTTTTTTTTAGCTTGGCTTGGTACTACAGGAGGTTTGTAGAAGGATTTTCATCCATTGCATCACCTTTGACCAAGTTGACCCAAAAGAAGATAAAGTTTGAATGGTCGAATAATTGTTAAAGAAGTTTCTAAACGTTGAAGGATCATCATACTTCATCCTCTATTTTGACACTACAAAGGTCTAGATGAATTTATTGTATATTATAATGCCTCATGGGTTGGATTGGTTTACGTGTTAATGCAACATAGAAAGGTTATAGCGTATTCCTCTAGAAAACTAAATGTCCTTGAATGAAATTACCCAGCTTATGACCTTGAATTGGTAGCGGTTTTTTTGTTCCTTAAAGATTTGGCGTTATTATCTTTATGGGATGTATGTTGATGTTTTTACCAACCACCAAAGCTTGCAATATATGCTTAGACAAAGGAGCTTGAACCTAAGGCAAAGGAGATGGCTTGAGCTACTAAAAGAATATGATATAAGTGTGTTTTTACTATTCAGGTAGAGATAATGTTGTTGTCTAGGAACATAGTTGGATCTCCATGAATAGAATTCCTCATGTTGAAAGCAAAAAAGAGTTAGTTAGAGATGTGCACCGATTGGCTCGTTTGTGTATGAAATTGAATGGATCTAATGAGGATGGTGTTTTTGTACATAATGGTTGGGAATCATCACAATTAGCATACATAAAGGCAAAGAAAGATATAGATCCAACTTAGAAAAAATGGTTAAGGTTTTTCCACAAGGGGAGATAGGGTACTTGACTATCAAGATCGGTTATGTGTTCCAAATATATATGGCTTAAGGGAGATGATATTTAATGAACCTCATAACTCTCAGTACTCCAATTACCAAGGATCCGGCAAAATCTATAGAGATTTGAGAGAACTATATTAGTGGAATGATATGAAGAAGGACATAGCAAGGTTTGTGGTTGAATGTTCAAATTGCCAACAAGTTGAAGTTGAACACTAAAGATTCAGAGGTCTAGCTCAAGATATTGAAAGTTCTACTTGAAAGTAGGAAGATGTGAATAAGTACTTCATTTCTATTTGGGTGGTAGTGAATAGAATGACCAAATCTACTCATTTTCTACTAGTGAAGATATCTTATGGTGCCAAAGATTATGCAAAGATATATATTCAGGAATTTGTGAAGCTTTATGACGTGCCTTTGTCTTTTATTTCAAGTCAGGGTACTCAATTCACTTCACAGTTTTGGAAATCCTTTCAAAGATGTCTCAGTACTGAAGTTAAGTACCTCTTTTTACACTCATAACAATAGATAGCTGAGAGAACAATTTAAACTTTAGAAGATATGTCAAGGGAAAGTGTACTAGATTTCAAGGGTAATTGAGATGATCACCTGTCGTTTATTGTGTTTGCATAAAATAATAGTCACAATGATATCTTTCAAATGGACCCTTTTGAACCTTTTTATAATGTAGGTTTCTAATGGAATATTTTAAAGTTCGTGAGTAGCCTTTATAGGACCCGACTTGGTATTTGAAGACATGAAGAAGGTGTGTCTTATAAGGGAAAGTTTATAGGTTGTCTAAAGTTATCAAAAGTCCTACTCGCATTTAGATGGATGGAACTTGAATTCAATGTCAATAATTGGGTCTACTTAATGATTTTTGCTCATAAAGGGTGTGACGCATTTTGGTAAGAAGGAAGCTTAATCCTCAGTATGTAGACCCATACAGAATCATAAAGGTATATTGACAAGGTGTTCTTTGAGCTAAATTTGTCATTGGAGATCGCCTCGGTTCATCTGGTATTCCAAGTGTCATTGTTAAGGAACTGCATTGGTGATCCTAATTCTATTGTTCCATTAGAGAGTGTGGGTATCCAAGAAAATTTAACCTATAAAGAGGTCCTGATTGAAATTCGAGACCGCAAGTTAGAAGGTTGAGGACAAGAAAATTACATTAGTCAAGGTATTACAGAGGAATCAAGAGGTTGAAAGTGCTACAAGAGAAGTGAAACCAGATATGATGAAGCATTATTCTTATCTCTTTCCTTCCTTTCTAGCCCAAGGTGCATAATTATTAATTATCGAATCCTCCAAATTTCTATATTTTAGCTTTTTCATATCTTTTTGCATGCATACATATTCATGACATTGATTTTAAACAACATTTTTTTGTAAAAGTTGAAAATTTCATGAATTTGATCTCTAAGTAGTACTATTGCATTCATGTTGAGTTATTGGATATCTATTCTACTTTAATCAAACTAAATTCTATCTGATTCGAGGAAAAATATTTTCAAGGGTGAGATATTGTAATACACCATAATTTGAAAAGCCGGAATAATAAAGATAAAAATAGAAATTATTTTATCTCACGTCAAGTTATATAAGCCCCAACTATGGTCCCTAGATGGAACCATAGGTTGTTGAAAGGTATGCGACTTGGAAATTTTTGGAAAATTTTGACTCATGTATGAGACAAGACCACAAATTGTAGATGGGTTTACAATCCATATAACAGTGTTGTAGATGACACTAACACATGGGGGGAAATTTGAAATAAAAGACAACGTGCTTGTACATGCTATAAATAGAAAAATAACAAATAGAATCAGGCCATAGATCAAGCTAGGGAGTCAGGAAATAATTGGGTCTCTAAACATTTTCTGCAAATCAATAGGACGAGTCATCAAAAGAAATTTATGGATGGCCTCTATCCTTAGAATTCTTCGGACAAAATTTGGAAGGGATACATGAAGAGCATTTACGACCCATATGAAGAAATATAGGTGTAATAGTTGGTCATGGGTCAGACAGTAAAGCTTGGAAATTTGACTAAGTGTTAGACGATCCTGTCACAATCCAAGCCTAGGGTCTAGACGTGTCCCGGCGAATGGGGAACCCAAAGAAACCCCAAACAAGCTTCTTAGCATATCATACACACATCTTTGGTCGCGGAACCAATACAATACAACAAGAGATAGTAGATAGGGACAAATGGGGCTAAAGGACAATTCTCATATCATAAACATCAAGAGTCAAAGGTGAAAGCATAATACAAACATGTCTAACAATACTTCTAAAACTTAGATACTTAGCAGAGGCCAAGACAAGCTACCGGGATCACCCTCACAGTCAACATATATACAAAAGAAGGATAGTCTTAGAACATACTAAGAGATCATAAGCATCGTTCCCAAAATGGAGGACTCACCAAAGAGCTTGAGAGATGTCGTACTAGCCACGCGGAGGAGGATGATCAAGCGGTACTCCGGTTCCTACATGGTGACATCATGTAGGCATAGAGTATACGTTAGTACATTCAAATGCACTAAGTATGTAGGATGCAATGCAACATGAGATACGAAACATAATCAAGTGTATAAGCATAGGAAATAAGTAGCAAATAACAATATGGCATGCATGTGAGATGCTATGTAGTAAATCATGCTTGTATAGAATATAATACATGTTTAAAAAGAGACCACTATCATATTGGTGGATCGTCACACCCTACCATCCTTGGTGATTGAGGTGCCAGCCTATCAATTGGTTGGTAGATTGTCATACCCTACCACCCTTGGTAATCAAGGTACAAAACCCTCGACATGGTTATCAAGGTACAAACCCCCCGACATAGTTGGTGGATCATCCCACCCTACCACCCTTGGTGACCTAGGTACAAACCCCCCGACATGGTTATCAAGTTACAAACCGCTCAACATGGTTATCAAGTTATAAACCCCTCAACATAGTTACCCGACGCGCAATCCTCGATTAGGGCATGGTCACATTCCAACACTATATAGGAGAAAATCATATACATATGTTCATTTAATCATCATATGGTCATTCAACTCATAAGACATGTATTGGGCCTTCAATTCCTCAAGATGACCATAACCAGACATTTTATCAAACACTTGACGGGTGTGTAATGCTAATGTAAAACCATGCAATTTAGGGATGAATCATGAAAGGAAATCCAATCTAAAACTATCAAACAATACTTGGCAACACACTCAAGCAATATACATCAAAATCCTTCATCAAATCTCGCTATAGATCTTAGGTTCATAGCTCAAAACGTAGTAAAACAATCACAATTTCATTAGCCCCAACATAGTGTGCCGTAAATTTCATAATAAGTAAGACCCATGAGTAAATAAACTTTAAATCATGAAAATTTGAATAAGAGGAATCTTGGGCATCATGGGTGAAAGGAACCCATGAAAGAAACCCACATACCTTAGATTTGTAGAATAGCTTGATGAAGATTGAAGATGGATACTGGAAGCTTGAATGATAACCTTAGAATCAAGATGAGTTTTGGGACTTGAAATTTGGAGATGGAATATTGTCTGTGTTTGAAAGAGTATTTGGGGATGTCTTGAATGATATGAGGGTGAAATAAGGCTAAGTATAGGCATTTTCATGCATAGGAACACTTAGGCCCAAGACCTAAAGTCTTGGACCGAACTAGCAAAGCATTCAACAACATACACATCTGCGTAACCTGGCGTGATGCGGCCAGGGCGCACAGAGCTCATTGGAATTTGCATTTTGGAAATTTTAAATTGCTAATTATTTTCTGTTAAATTAGAGTTATACCCATTTCCCACTCAATTTGACCCCCTGATCACGAATATGAATTCAAATTTTTGATATCGCGTATGGATTTTGAGATAAATGGAAATTACGATTCCGGACAATTTCAAGGCACATTTTCAAGTACTTTTTAGGGTCGTTTCAATATCTCCCCCTTGGGAACATTCATCTCTGAATATCAAAGAGATGTATATGAGAAGAGTAATCATGAAGAAATCAACCCCAATAAGAATGCAACAACATAATTAAAACATCATTTTCAACATCTCATCGTAAGTGTAAAAATCATCATGAACTTTGTCAATGTAAATATGAATGCATGCAAATGACTTAAGGGATGGAACATGAGACATGAAATCACATAAAAGACTTAGAATTAGTACCTTAGGCTTGAGTAGGATGGAAAAGATAGGGTATCACTTTTGTATATCTGCTTCGGCCTCCCAAGTAGCACTTTCGAATTGTTGATTTCTCCAAAGGACCTTAATGGAAGCAACATCCTTATTCCTCAACCTCTTCACTTGCCTATACAAGATCTCTACTAGAAGCTCTTCATATGACAAGTTGTCTTCAACTACCCCCACAACATCAAGAGGCACAATGGCATTAGGATCACCCATACACTTCCTCAACATAGACACATGAAAGACCGGATGAACTAATTCCGTTTCATTTGGTAAATCCAACTCGTAAGCCACCTTACCAATCCTACTCATCACTCTATAAGGGCCCACAAATCTGGGGCTTAACTTGCCCTTCTTACCAAAATGGACCACACCCTTCATGACTGATACCTTTAAATAGACCCAATCATCTACCTTAAACTCAAGCTCCCTCCTTTTCACATCGGCATTAGATTTTTGGAGACTTTGGGATGTTCTTAACCTTTCTCTAATCATCCTTACCTTTTCCATAGCATTCATAACTAGATCCGAACCCAACAAAGACATCTCTCAAACCTCATACCACCCAACCGGGGATACAACGTTTACCATAGAGAGCCTTAAAATGAGCCATTTAGATGCTAGAATGATAACTATTGTTATACGCAAACTCAATCAATAGAAGATAATCATCATAACTACCCTCAAGCTCCAATACATAATCCCTAAGAATGTCCTCAAGTGTTTGGATAGTTCTTTCGACTTGGCAATCCGTTTGAGGGTGAAAGCCCGTACTAAGCTTTATCTTGGTTCCAAGAACTCTTTAGAAGGACCTCCAAAAGTGTGAAGTGAATTGTGCATCACGATCAAATATGATGGATAAAGGAACCCCACGCAACCTCACAAAGTCATGAATGTACAACCTAGCATAATCTTCAGCCCCATATGTAGTTCTAACTAGTAGAAAGTGAGTTGATTTTGTCATCTTATCAACCACAACCCAAATGGAATCAAAACCCTTTCTAGTCTTGGGTAACCCAACCACAAAATCCATATTAATCTCTTCCCTCTTGCAAGTGGGAATCTCAATGTCTTGGGTTAGGGCACCCGACTTTTGATGTTCGGCTTTCACTTGTTGGCAACTATGACAACCGGATACAAATTTGGCAATGTCCCTCTTCATGCCTCCCCACCATTACACCTCTCTCAAATCTCTATACATCTTAGTAGACCGCAGGTGAATAGAGTAAGAAGAACCATAAGCCTCATCAAGAATCTTTTCCTTCAAGCTATCAACACAAGGCACATACAACCTATCTTGATACCTAAGAGCACCATCTCCCCCTTGGGAGAAAACCACCGCCTTACCATCTTTTACCAATGCCTTCAATTCTAGCAATGAGTGGTCAAGATCTTGCTTAACTTTCACCACTTCAACCAACGAAGATTTAGAATATCAACAACAACAACAACACCATCATCACCCTCTTCCAACCTAACTCCCAATCTAGCCAACCGATGGACCTCCCTAGCCACCCTTATACCACCATCATCAACATGAGCTTAGCTATCTATGGACACCCTACTCAAAGCATCTGCCACCATATTAGCCTTATGGGATGATAATGCACACTCATGTCATAGTTCTTAAGAAGTTCTAACCATCTCCATTGTCTCAAGTTGAGGTCTTTTTGGGTGAAGACATATTGGAGGCTTCTGTGATAGGTGAACACATCAACATGCACTCGATACAAATAGTGACGCCAAATCTTTAATGCAAACACAATTATGGCTAACTCAAGATCATGGGTAGGATAATTCTTTTCATGCACTTTGAGTTGCCTAGAAGCATAGCTATGACCTTACCAATTTGCATCAACACACGACCCAAACTAATCTGGGAAGCATCACAATACATAACAAATCCCTCTAGCCCTTCTGATAGTGACAATATAGGAGCGAACATAAGTTTATCTTTCAATATTTGGAAACTCCTTTCAGACTCATCGGACCACATAAATTTGGCTTTATTTTGAGTCAACTTTTTCATGGGAGAGGCAACAGAAGAGAACCAATTCACAAACCTCCGATAGTAACCTGCTAAGCCTAAGAAGCTCTTAATATCCGATAGGGTCAATGGTCTAGGGCAATTTATAATCACATCCATCTTCTTAGGGTCCGATTAATACCATCCCTCAACACCACATGACCTAGAAAGGCAACCTCCTTCAACAAAAATTCACATTTCTCATACTTAGCATATAACTTTTCTTCCCTCAATCTTTGAAAACAACCCTCAAAAGAGCCATATGCTCCTCCTCACCACAAGAATAGATCAAAATATAATCAATGAATACCATAACAAATGAATTAAGGTAGGGTTTAAAGACCCTATTCATTAGATCCATGAAGATGGTCGGTGCATTGGTCAACCCAAATGACATCACAACAAACTCATAATGCCTATACCGAGTCTGGAAGGTTGTCTTAGGAATATCACACTCCTTCATCTTCACTTGATGGTACTTGAACCGAAGATCAATCTTAGAGAAGTGGCTAGCACCTTGCAATTGGTCAAACAAATCATCAATTCTTGGAAGATGACCTATTCTTGATGGTGACCCTATTAAGTTGTCTGTAGTTAATACACATTCTAAGGGACCCATCCTTCTTATTCACAAACAACACTGGTACACCCCAAGGTGATTGGCTAGGTCTAATGAAACCCTTTTCCAACAAGTCCGTCAATTGCTCCTTCAACTCTTTTAACTCCGCCTGGGCGATACGGTAAGGGGAAATAGAAATTGGTTGAGTATCGGGGAGGAGGCCTATACCAAAATATATTTCCCTTTCGGGAGGAAGACCGGGGAGGTCATTTGGAAAGACATCAAGGAACTCACTTACAACTGAAACCGACTCTATAGGAAGGACTTTGGACTCCATATCCCTAACCCTCACAAGATGATAAAGACACCCCTTAGAGATCAACTTCCAAGGTTTAATGCAAGAGATGAACCTACCCTTGACCACCATATCATGACTCTCCCACTCAAGGACGGGTTAAATTGGGAATTGAAATTTGACCCTACGTGTTCTACAATCAATAGAAGCATAGTATGCATGAAAACAATCCATCCTAAGAATAACATCAAAATCAACCATGTCCAACTCGACAAGGTCACAAGGCAATATTTTATGCAAGATGCGAATGGGACAATTTCTAAAGACCTTTCTAGCAACAATAGATGCACCAATAGGAGTAGACATCTCATATGACTCACACAACAATTCGGGCTCAACATGGAACATTTTGGCAACAAATGGAGTAACAAAAGAAAGAGTGGCACCCGGAATAATCAATGCATACACATCAAAATCAAAGAGTTTTAACATATCGGTGACAACATCGGACACCTCATCAACCCCTTTCCTCCCATGTAAAGCATAAAATGATTGTGCCTTGGGGCACCATCTTGTCGGCCACCTCTATCCTAAGGAACCGCATTAGCACCCCGACCTTGAGGACGAACAACTTTACCCTTGTCGCGATCACGAGGCTAATCAACTTTTTTGTGACCCACTTCCCTACAACCATAACATGCATCAGTGTCTCTCAAGCATAGGCCTTATAACCCTTACCATATCTTCGACACATATCATTAGGAGACATAACCCCAACACCTTGGGTCCTTGGGAAGTCATTGGCAAACCCTCTATTAGAAGCATGAGAAGACTCTTGGCCTTGATGGAACCGGCCACCCTTCTGACTATGGAACTTTCCCACAAAATGGGCCCTCTTGGCCTCATGATTCTCCTCTTCCTCAACTTATCCTCTTCCATTTGTTCAGCATAGGTCATCAAATGGGACAAGTCCATGTCACTAATCAACATGGTGGACCATCATTCCTTACTCACCAAATCAGACACACCATCACGAACTTGTTCATTCTAGACCTTGAGTCAGCAACCAAGTGGGGAGCATATTTAGAGAGTTGAGTAAACTTGAAGGCATACTCCTTCACACTAAAATATCCTTGTTTCAAGTTCATGAACTCCACTAATTTAGCTTCCCTAAGCTCAAGAGGGAAGAATCGATTAAGAAAGGTTTCCTTGATCTCCTCCTAAAACACCACATTGTTGACTCCCTTCTCCTCCTTCCATTGATTAAACCATATTTGTGGCACCTGCTTGAGCTGGTGAGCCGCCAACTCCGCCTTCTCCTTCGATTTAACACCCATGATAGCCAAAACCTTGTAAACCTCTTCAATGAACTCCTGAGGGTCTTCATCCACTGTTGACCCATGGAATTCTGGGGGATTCATTCTCATGAAGTCTCTCTCCCGAAAAGCCAATGTAGAAGTATGAGGTGCTTGGGCCCCTCGGTTGTCTTGATTAGCCACAACTTGTGCAAGCATAGTAAGAGCATCCCGAAGCTCTCTATGAGTCAGTAGCTCCTCGGGTGTGTGGGCTCGTCTTCTTTATGTGTTAGGCATGATCTAGCATAGAAAAGAACAATCGTTAGGGGGGAAATAATCTTACTTCAACTTTATAGCATGACGTAGAACATGAACAAGGGAAACATTTCCAAAAATGCCTCATAGCCTCCTACTCATAGTTGTAGTGCACAAAACAACTATGTATAAAACTCTAATCGACGCGGTGTATTGGACTTCGAGGATCTAACAACCTAGTTCTCTGATACCAATTTTTTCATGACCCAAGCCTAGGGCCTAGAAGGACACGGTGAATGGGGAACCTGAAGAAGACCCAAACAAGCCTCTTAGCATATCATACACACATCCTTGGTTGCGGAAGCAATAAAATACAACAAGAGATAGTAGATAGGGACAAATGGGGCTAAGGGAAAGTAATCATATCATAAACATCAAGAGTCAAGAGAGAGTCAAAGGTCAAAGCATAATACAAACATGTCCAACAACAACTCTAAAACTTAGACACTTAGTGGGGGCCAAGATAAGCTACTGGGCTCACCCTCATAGTCAACATATATACGAAAGAAGGATAGTCTTAGAACATAGTAAGATATCATAAGCATTGTCCCCGAAATGGAGGATTCACCAAAGAGATTGAGAGATGTCGTAATAGCCAAGTGGAGGAGGATGATCTAGTGGTGCTCCGGTTCCTACATGGTGACATCATGTAGGCATAGAGTATGTGTTAGTATGTTTGAATGTATTAAGTATATAGGATGCAATGCAACAAGAGACAAGAAACATAATCAAGATGTATAAGCATAGGCAATGAGTAGCAAATTACAATATGGCATACATATGAGATGCTATGTTAAATCATGCTTGTATAGAACATAATATATGTGTAAGAAGAGACCACTATAATATTGGTAGATCCTCACACCCCACCACCCTTGGTGACCGAGGTATAAACCCCCTGACATGGTTATCAAGGTACAATTCCCCTGACATGGTTATCAATTTACAAACCCCCTGACATGGTTGGTGGATCGTCGTACCCTAACAACCTTGGTGAGTGAGTTACAAACCCCCCGACATGAATATCAAGGTAAAAACCCCTCGACATGGTTATTAAGGTAAAAACCCCTCGACATGGTTACCCGGCACGTAACCCTTGAGTAGGGCATGGCCAAATTCCAACACTCTATAGGAGAAAACCATATACATACATTCATCATCATATAGTCATTCAACTTATTAGACATGCTTGGGCCTTCAATTCCTCAAGATAACCATGATCGGACATTTTATCAAACACTTGGTAGCGTATTATGCTAGTCTAAAACCATGCAATTTAGGGATGAAATCATGCAAGAAAATCCAATGTAAAACCATCAATCAATACTTGATAACACCCTCAAGCAATATACATCAAAGCCCTTCATCAAATCTCACTATAGGTCTTAGGTTCATCACTCAAAACGTAGTAAAACAATCACAAGTTCATAAGCCCCAATATAGTGTGTAGTGAATTTCATAATAAGTAAGACCCATGAGTAAATCAACTTTAAATCATGCAAATTTGAGCAAAAGGAAGCTTGGGTATCATGGGTGAAAGGAACCCATGAAAGAAATCCACATACCTTAGCTTTGGAGAATAGCTTGATGAAGATTAGAGATGGAGACTTGAAGCTTGAATGATAACTTTAGAATCCGAATGAGTTTTAAGACTTGAAATTTGGAGATAAAATATCGTTTAAGTGTTTGAAAGAGTATTTGGAGATGTCTTGAATGATATGATGGTGAAATAAAGCTAAGTATAGGCATTTTCACGCATAGGAATACTTAGGCCCAAGACCCAAAAGTCTTGGACCGAACTAGCAAAATGGTCAACAAAATACATATCTGCGCGCCCTGGCCGCGTCGGGCCAAGGGTGCACAGAGGTCATTGGAATTTGCATTTTGAAAATTTGAAATTGCTAATCGCTTGCTCTTAAATCAGGTTTAGACCTATTTTCCACTCAATTTCACCCTCTTTTCATGAATATGAAGTCGGATTTATTGATATTGCGTATGGATTTTGAGATATATGGAAATTACGATTCCGAGCACTTCCAAGGCACATTTTCAGGAACTTTTTGGGGCTGTTTCAAATCCCACGAGTGGTTTCTATGGTTGTAGAAGATAGGATGAGCCTGTAGATGGGTTACGTTGTTGATATACTAAGGGGTGATTTTTGAGGCAGTTTTCACGAGTCGGTGATGAGTTTATGACTCGTAGACCCCTGTTTGTAATTCATTTTGGAAAACATTGATGAAGGATGTTTTTGACATTTTCTATACTCCTAATTCCTAAACTATGTCGTTTTTATCCTATAACTACCCAATTACTACAACTCCCTCAATTTAACATCATTTTCACCTAAGTCTACAAACTCTCTAATTCACCCAAGTCTCCAAACTCTCAAATTCACCCATGGTTTTTCCTCCTTAATATCCCATTGAAGATCAAGAAAGGGTTTCATGTTCCACCATTGAATTTCTAGTTTTCTTCAAGTATAATCATCTAAGGGATGCTAGTATTCATCCATGGATCCCTCTTACCAATAGTGCCCAAAGAATGCCTCACTTTTTCATCCAATTCCAAATATGAAATTTGTGAGTTTTATGGTCTCAATTCCAATTGCATGAATTATGATTTATATTAAACAATTCATCTTAAGATGAAAAGTCTCACATTGGCAAAACATAGGAGAGATGTTGGGTATATAAGTAAACAGTTCTTACCTACTAGTGACATGCTTTAAAGTCGTGCGGTCTAGGTTCCAAGCGGACAATATCATTAACGAGCTGGATTGTTACAATGGTATCAGTACCACTCCTGTGTCAACCTTGTCGATGTGGGCTAGAGTTCAACTGAGTTTAGGTACATCCTAGTGAGGTGGGACAAAACTTAGTGCTGAGTCTAGGTGAATCTCATACGGTGGGCAAACCTAAGCGAGGACGTTGAGTCCATAAAGAGGGTGTATTTAACAACCCATCTTATGATGAGAAGTCCCACATTAACAAAACACACGAGAGATATTGGGTCTATAATTAACAGACCTTACCTAACGTGTGGGCCTAGGTTCAAAGCGGACAATATTACTAGCACACCGGGTCGTTAGAATTATTTATTTAACTAATATATTTGCCCGCGCTTCGCACGGCTATAAAAATAATAAAAAATATATAAGAAAATAATAAAGTAATAATTCTTATAGAAGAAAATAATATTCGTTTAACATATATAAAATATTTTGACAAAAAGCAAAAAATCATGAAGCTTATTTTGGTATATG
>JAOTQR010078444.1:0-11293 GCA_025774065.1 Solanum ossicruentum
ATAGATAGATATATATATATATTTAGTAACATAGTTGTAAGATATTATGAGTAGCACTTAATAATATAAATATCATGAAATTATTATAAGCATGCACATTAACTTAAGAAATTTAAAGAAAAGGTGAAATACTTCATAAGGAACTTTATAGGTGGAAGGATACCCTTAAATCAACTCATATACCTTGGAAAAACTAGAGAGTAACAAATTTGAAGCCTCTGGGGATGAATTTGGAAACCCTAGTTCTTGCCTTGCCTTGTTATTGGGAGCCTTTCTTGCCTTAGAAATTTAGAGAGTGAAGAATGAGAGATTCAATCAGGGAATTAGCTTAAAGGATGATATAGGGTCTGTTTCCCGTCCCCAAAATGACATAGTTTAGGAATAGAAGGAATAAAAATGACAAAACTACTCCTCATTAAAATTGTTGGATTCAATCTATGAAACCCCAATTATGGTCCGTAAGTAGATCCACAGGTCGTAAGTCCCTCTCATTTGATGACACATTTAAAATTCCTGGAAATTGACTTTGCTAAAACCAAAGTTCCGAGCCTTGTTAGGGCCATATAAAATCTCATACGTCGTGGTTGGACTCTTAGAGTCCTTTCACACTTAGCCGTTTTCACTTTTTTCTTGGCCTTATTCCATAAAGCACCCTATGGACCGCATCCTGGTTTACGGGCTGTTTGATAACACGTAGGTCACCTTTCAGCAAAGTCCAAATTTTTTTCATATCTATAGTCATAGTCACGAACTTATCCATGGACTGTAGTCTATCCTACGGACCGTCACTTGGTTCGTAGGTTACCCCACACTTGAAAACTTTTCCCCTTCATGAAGTTCTATATTTAAGAACGAAACCTATGGGTCGTATGTCTACTTATGGGTTGTAAGTCACACCGTCGAACCAAACTGCGGGTTATTTTCAGGCCAACTCTCCTACACTCAAGGCTCCCCAATGGAGAGTCATTGCAATTTCTCCCTTGGGAACATTTGTCCCCTAATGTACTTAAAGGAAGGATCTAAAGAGTAGACTTGCAGTTAATAACCCATTATACATGTAAATATGCAAGTGAAGCATCATTTCTCAAAAATTTCAGATTTCATACTTAAACATGTCTCAAAATAATCAATAAACATCAAAATAAATGCATATATCATGAAAAACTAAAATACATGGAATTTGAGGTTTTAGGAAGAATTTCGTACTACCTTAGGCTTGATTAGAGTGAAATAGATGTGGATACGCTTCATCATATTTGCTTTCGCTTCCCATATAGCACGCTTATCTTATTGGTTCCTCCAAAGCACCTTGATAGATGCAACTTCCTTGTTCTTTAGCCTTTTTCACTTGCCAGTCTAGGATTTCAATTGATTAGCTTTTTCACTTGCCGATCTAAGATTTCAATCGGTACCTTTTTATAACTCAAATCCTCTTCAATGTTCACGTCATGCAAAGGAACTATGGAACTCAAATCACCTATGAATTTACTCAACATCGACATGTGGAAGATAGGATGAATCAAATGCAATTCATTGGGTAGAGCCAACTAATATGCCACTTTTCCCACTCTTCTCACTACCATATGGGTTCCCACATACCTAGGGCTCAACTTTTCCTTTTTATTGAATCAGAGCATAGCTTTTATTTGTGACATATTCAAGTAGATCCAATCACCAACTTGGAACTCAAGTTCCCTTCTTCTCACATCGAAGTAGGACTTTTGTCGGCTTTGGGCTATTTGCAATTTCTCCCTTATGCTTTTAATTTTTTCCACATCATTCACCACCAAATCTGGTCCTATTAATGCCACCTCACCAACTTTGAATCACCTAATGGGCGATCTACATCGTCTATCATACAACAACTCAAATGGTTCCATTCTGATACTTGCATGAAAGCTATTATTATGGGAAAACTCGATAAGTGGCAAGTGTTCATCCCAACTCCCCTTAAACTCCAACACATAATCTCTTAACATGTCTTCCAATGTTTGAATGGTCCTTTCAGCTTGCCTGTCGGTTTAGGGATGAAAAGTAGTGCTCAACTTCACCCTAGTGTAAACTCCTATTTGAAAAAACTTCCAAAAGTGAGAAGCGAATTGAACTCGATGATCCGATATGATGGACGATGATATTTCATGCAACCTCACCAACTCCCGGATATACAAGCGGGCATAGTCCTCAGCACTGAATATAGTTTTGACCGGTATGGAATGAGCTGACTTTGTTATGCGGTCATGAAACGACCCCAAAAAGTACTCGAAATGTGCCTTGGAAGTGCTTGGAATTATAAATTCCTTTGTATCTCAAAATTCATGCGTGATATCAAAACTTTGACTCCATATTCTTGTTCAGGTGGTCAAAATTAGGGGAAAAAGGTCTAACCCTGATTTAAGAGCAATCATAATTTTTCAAGTGGCAAATTCTAGTGAGCTTTCTGCACCCCTAGCGCGACGCGCCAAGGGCGTGCAAATGAACAAAATGGTTTTTGCATCCAGTTCATAGTGCAGACAAGTGTATTTTTTGTCCAGTTTTATTTTATGCAGTTCAAGACTTTTAAGTCTTGGGCCTAAGTGTCCCCAAACGTGAAAATACCTATACTTAGCCATTTTTCACCCTCATATCATTCTAAACATTCCCTAATACTCATTCAAACACTTAGCTAATATTTCACTCCTAAATTCAAGTCTCAAACCCTCATCCGGATTTCAAGGTTCTTCTTCAAGTTTCAAGTCTCCATCTCTAAATCGTTACCAAGTTTCTCTCCAAAATGTGGGTTTCTTTCATGGGTCCCTTTCACCCATGATTCCCAAGCTTTCTTATCCTCAAAATTGTATGATTTAAAGTTGATTTACTCATGGATCTTATCAATTATGAAAATCACTGCACACTTTGTTTAAGCTAATAAAATTGTGATTGTTTTACTATGTTTTGAGCTATGAATCTAAGATCTAATGTAAGATTTGACGAAGGATTTTGATGGATATTGCTTGAGGGTGTTACCAAGTATCCATTGAAGGTCTTACGTTGAATTTACTAGCATGATTTCACTCTTGAATTTCATGGTTTTTACACTAGCACTGCACACCCTCTAAGTGTTTGATAAAATGTCCAGTTATGGGTTTTTGAGGAATTGATGGTCCAATACATGTCTTATAAGTTGAATGACTATATGATGATAAAATGATGATGAAATGGATGTATGTACATGGTATTCTCTATATAAGTGTTGTGAGTTTACCAAGCCTAGCTCGGGGGGTTGTAGGCCTGGGTAACCATTTTGAGGGGTTGGTACCTCATAACCATATCGAGGGGTTTGTACCTTGGTCCCTAGCTCGAGGGGCAGTAGGCCTGGGTAACCATATTAGGAGTTTGGTACCTCATTAACCATATCGAGAGGTTTGTAACTTGGTCCCTAGCTCAGGGGGTGGTAGGCCCGAGTAACCATTTTGAGGAGTTGGTACCTCATTAACCATTTTGAGAGGTTTATACCTCATTTGCCTCTCCAAGGAGGTGATAGGACTTGGATTGTACTAATGATGGTCACTTCCTACATATGTATTGTGTTCTATATTAGCATGACTTTACTTCAAGCATCATTCATGCATGTCATTTTGCTATTATGCTATCTATTGAGTATTATTATACATTTTTCTTATGATGCCTATCCATTGTTGCATTGCATCCTACATACTTAGTACATTCAAATGTACCGACGCATACTCTATACCGACATGATGTCACCATGTAGGAACCGGAGCCCCACTTGAGCATCCTCCTCCACATGGCTAGTATGACTTCCGTCACACTTATTGGCTAGTCCTCCATTCTGAGGATGTTGCTTATGATCTCTTGATTAAACACTAGTACTTTCTCTCTTTGATTATGTAGTGACTATAAGGGTGAGCCCGGTTTCTTCATCTTGGCCCCTACTCTTATCTTTATGTATAAGAGGTGTTATTGGACATGATATGTATCTATGCTATGAGCCTTGACTCTATTGACTCTTGTTGTTTATGTATGGAAGTTCCCCTTAGTCCCTTCTCCCCTGTTTCTAATATTTTATTGATACTTTATTGCTTCCATGACCAAGGATGTGTAATGATATGTTAAGAGGCTTACTTGGGGTCCCTTTGGGTTCTCCATGCGCTGTGTCACGTCTAGGCCTTAGGCTTGCATCATGACAAACTTGGTATCAGAGAACTAGGTTGTTAGATCCTCGGAGTGCAACACACCGCATTGATTAGAGTCTTATTCATGGTTGTGTTGTGCACCACAACCATGAGTAGGAGGCTATGAGACATTTTAGAAAATGTTTCCCTTCTTCATGTTCTAAGTCGTGCTATAGAGTTGAAGTAAGTTTTTCCCCCCAACGATTGTTTTTTTTCTATGCTAGATCATGCCTAACACTCGAGGAAGAAGGGTCCAAACTCCTGAGGAACAACCTACCAATGGTGAGCTCTGGGATGCTCTTACTATGCTTGCACAAGTTGTGGCCAATCAAGTCAACCAAGGGGCCTAAGCCCCTCATGCTACTACCCAGGAGCTAGGATAAGGGACTTCATGAGGATGAATCCTCCGATGTTCTATGGGTCAAAGGTAGATGAAGATCCACAAGAGTTCATTTGGTGAGTTCTACAAGATTTTGACTATCATGGGTGTTGGGCCGAATGATAAGGTGGAGTTGGCAGCGTACCAACTCAAAGGGGAAGCCCAAATATGGTATGACCAATGGAAGAAGGAGAAGGGGAATGGTAATGTGGTGCTTTGGGAGGAGTTCAAAATGATCTTCCTTAATCGGTTCCTTCCTCTTGAGCTTAGGGAAGCTAAATTGGTGGAGTGTATGAACTTGAAACAAGGAGCTATGAGTGCGAGGGAGTATGCCCTCAAATTCAACTAACTTTCAAAGTATGCTCCACACTTGGTTGCTGACTCAAGGGAGAGAATGAGTAAATTCTTGATGGGTGTGTCCAACCTAGTGAGTAAAGAATGCTGGTCTACTATGTTGATTAGTGATATGGACTTATCCTGTTTGATGACCTATGTCGAACAAATGGAAGAGGAAAAATTGAGGAAGAGAAGGGGCCATGAGGTGAAGAGAGCCCATTTTAAAGGTAAGTTCCCAAGATGAAAGAGTAGCCGATTCCATCAAGGTCAAGGGCCTTCTCATGCTCCCTATAGGAGGTTTGTCAATGACATTCCAAGGGCCCAAAGTGCTGGTGGTGTAGGTCCTATAGATGTATGTCCAAAGTGTGGTAAGGTCATGGTGGCCCATGCTTAAGGAATACTGGTGCTTGCTATGGTTGTGGGGAAATGGGGCATAAGGCAATAGATTTCCCTTGAAATCGCAACAAGGGCAAGGTGGTTCGTCCACAAGGTGATAATGCAGTTCCATTGGGGAGAGGTGGCCGACAAGAGGGTGCCCCAAGGCACAATCGATTTTATGCTTTGCATGGGAGGCAAGGTATTGATGAGATCCCCGATGTTGTTACCGGTATGTGTTGAAAATCTTTGATTTTGAAATATTTGCATTAATTGATCTGGGTGCCACTCTTTCTTTTGTTACCCCCTTTGTTGCCCAAAAGTTCCATGTTGAGCTTGAATTGTTGCATGAGTCATATGAGGTGTCTACTCCTATTGGTGCATCTATTGTTGCTAGAAAGGTCTATAGAAGTTGTCCTATTTACTTCTTGCATAAAATCTTACCTTGTAATCTTGTTGAGTTGGATATGGTTAATTTTGATGTTATTCTTGGGATGGATTGGTTGCATGCATATTATACTTCTATTGATTGTAGAATCTATAGGGTTAAGTTTCAATTTTCGAAATGAACCCGTCCTTGAGTGGGAGAGTCAAAATGTGGTGGTCAAGAGTAGGTTCATCTCTTTCATTAAAGCCCATATGTTGTTCTCTAGGGGGTGGTTTTACTATCTTGTGAGGGTAAGAGATGTGGAGTCCAAAGCCCTTCCAATAGAGTAGGTTTCAGTTGTAATTGAGTTTCTTGATATCTTTCCAAATAACCTTCCTGGTGTTACTCCGGAAAGGGAAATAGACTTTGGTATACACCTCTTCCCTGATAAGCAACCCATTTTTGTTCCCCTTTACCATATGGCCTCGGTGGAGTTAGAGGAGTTGAAGGAACAATTGAAAGATTTGTCGGAGAAGGGTTTTATTAGACCTAGACAATCACCTTGGAGTGCACCTGTGTTATTTGTCAAGAAGAAGGATGGGTCGCTTAGGATGTATATTGACTACCGGTAACTCAATAGGGTCACCATCAAGAATAGGGATCTTCTTCTAAGAACTGATGATTTGTTTGACCAATTGCAAGGGGCTAGCCACTTCTCTAAGATTGATCTTCGGTCTGGATATCATCTAGTGAGGGTGAGGGAGTGTGATATTCCTAAGATGGCTTTCCGGACTAGATTTGGGCATTATGAATTTGTGGTTATATTTTTTGGATTGACCAATGCACCGACTATCTTCATGGACCTAATGAATAGGGTCTTCAAACCCTACCTTGATTCCTTTGTTGTGGTCTTCATTGATGATATTTTGATCTATTCATATAGTAGGGAGGAGAACATGGGCCATTTGAGAATTGTGTTGCAAAGATTGAGGGAGGAGAAATTATGCTAAGTATGAAAAGAGGTGAATTTTGGTTGAAGGAGGTTTCCTTCCTAGGTTATATGGTGTGGGGGGATGGTATAAAAGTGGATCTTAAGAAGGCCGATGTGATTAGAAATTAGCCTAGACCATTGATCCCGTTGGATATTAGGAGTTTCTTGGGCCTAGTAGGTTACTATCGAAGGTTTGTGAATGGGTTCTCATCTATTGCTTCCCCTATGACAAAATTGACTCAAAAGAAGGATAAGTTTGACTGGACCGATAAGTGTGAGAGGAGTTCCAAACATTGAAAGATAAGCTTTTGTCCGCACCGAATGGGCTTGAGGAATTTGTTGTGTATTATCATACTTCTAGGGTTGGTTTGGGTTGTGTGCTAATGCAAAATGGTAAGGTGATAGCCTATGCTTCTAGGCAACTCAAAGTGCATGAAAGAAACTATCCTGCTCATGAACTTGAATTGGCCGTCGTGGTGTTTGCATTAAAGATTTGGTGTCATTATTTATATGGGGTCATGTTGATGTGTTCACCGATCATAAGAGCCTTCAATATGTCTTCACTCAAAAAGATGTCAACTTGAGACAAAGGAGGTGGCTAGAACTTCTTAAGCACTATGACATGAGTGTGCAATACCATCCCGGTAAAGCAAATGTTATGGCGGATGCTTTGAGTAGGGTGCTTATGGGTAGCCTAGCTCATGTTGATGATGGTGATAAAAATTCCATTTTTTCATCTTTTACTAAGGTTTTCAACTCAACCAAGGCGGGATCTAGGTCTTGTTTGGCATTAACCTCATCAACAAAAGAAGATGCAGACCCATGGACAACAATTGCACCATCCTTTTCGGACTCACTCAATTTCATTCCCAATTTAGCCAACCTACAAGCATCATTTGATAACTCCCTTTTTCCATCATATTAAATATGAGACACACTACCTATGAAACTTCTACTAAGGCCATCAGCTACCACATTGGCCTTTCTGGAGTGATACTTCACACGCATATCATAATCTTTGAGTAGCTCTAACCACTTCTATTGCCTTAGATTGATATCCTTTTGGGTGAACGCATATTGGTGACTCTTGTGGTCAGTGAAAACATCCACATGGACTCCATACAAGTAATGCCGCCAAATTATTAAGGCAAATACCACTGCCGCAAGCTCAAGATTATGAGTCGGGTAATTCTTCTCATGCACTTTCAATTGCCTTGAAGCATAGCAATCACTTTACCATTGTGCATTAACACATAACCCAACTGTCATTATCCAAGCCTAGGTCCTAGACATGACATGGCGAAGGGGGAACTCGAAGGAACCCCAAACAAGCCTATAATACATAATCAAGAGACATAAAAGACATAAAATACATATAAAAGACATAAAAAGACATAAAAGAGTAAGAATAGGGGCAAAGGGACTAAGGGAAAAGCTTGCATAAGATCATAATAAGGAGACAAGAGTCAAACTCATATCATAGATACATAACATGTCCAACACACACTTCTAATACATAGATAAGAGCGGGGGCCAAGACAACATAACTGGGCTCACCCTCATAGTCAAAATAGAACATGAAGAAGCATGTCTCAATACGTAATAAGAGCAACATAGACTAAGGTCCTCGAAGTGGAGGACTCACCGATGAGCTTGAGTAGTATCAATCTATCCATGTGGAAGAGGAAGATGATCAACATGGAATCTGTTTCCTACATAGGGATATCATGTAGGCAAGAGTATGCATTAGTACGTTTTAATATACTAAGTATGAAGGATGCAAAACAACAAGACATAGGCATCATAATCAAAATGCATAACAATATGCAATAGAATAATATAACAATATGGTATGTATGACCAATGCATAAGTAAAACATGCTTAAGTAACTCATGCTCATATAGGATATCAAATGTGTAGAAGAGACCAAGTTGGCTTTCAAAAGTACAAACCCCTTGGTAGGTTGGTGATGATGCCACCCTATCACTTAGGTGGTGAGGTACAAACTCCTCACTAGGGTGATGAGTACAAACCACCCTAGTGGTGAAGTACAAATCCCTCACTAGGTTGATGAGTACGAACCCTATCTAGGTTATCCAGACTCTTAGTTCCCCTGGATTGGGCATGGTCTAATGCAACACTTTATATAGGACTTATCATATACATAAGCTCAGTTTATCATCATAACATAATTCATATCATATCTTATGCTTTGAACCTTCAATTCCTCAAGAAACCATAACCTGATATTTTATCAAACACTTGGCGGGTGTGTAACAGGGGTATCAGACCATGCAATTTTAGAGATGAAATCATGCAAGAAAATCCATTGTAAAACCATCAATCAACACCTTGAAACACCCTCAAGCAATATACATCAAAACCTCTTATCTAATCTTACAATAGATCCAAGATTTATAGCTTAAAATATAGCAAAATATTCACAACTTTATATAGCTTTAACATAGTTCATAGATATGTTCATATTAGTAAACCCATTTGTAAAATCAACTTTAAATCATGCAAATTGAGTAAAAAAGAGATTAGGGCACCATGGATGAAAGGATCCAATGGTTGAAACCCACATATCTTAGCCTTGGAGAAGTTCTTGATGAAGATTGAAAATGGAGGCTTAAAGGAAATCCTTATATCCGAAAGAGGTTTTGAGACTTGAATTTTGGAGTGAAAAATATGGCTAAGTGTTAGAGTGAGTATTGCGGAATGCTTAGGGTGATATGAGGGTGAAATATGACTATGTATAGATAATATAATATTTGGGTACATTTAGGTCCAAGACTAAAAAAATAGTCACCAAAAAACACAGGTGCACATCGCGGAAGCAGCACGTAATCCTCATTGGAAATTGCACCAGGTGAAATTTCATAAATCATTTCAGTCGCTTAAAAATCAGGGTTAGACCTATTTCCAACTCAATTTGACCCCTTGAATAATAATATGAAGTAAGAATTTCGAAATAACGAGCGGATTTTTAGATATATGAATATTACGATTTCGGGCACTTCCGAGGCACATTTTCAAGCACTTTTTGTGGTCATTTCAATATCTCTCCCTTGGGAACATTCATTAATGAATGTAAATGAGATGTACAAGACAAGAATATCATAACAACTTATCCCCAACAAGAATGCAACATTACATTTGAAACATTATTTTCAAAATCTCAACATGAGTGTAAAATAATCATAAGTTTGCCAACTTAAACATGAATGCATATGAATGACATAGGGGCTGAAATATAAGACTTGAAATCACATAGGGGTCTTAGCATTAGTACCTTAGGCTTGAGTAGAGTGGAAAAAATAAGGATACCACTTTTGCATGTCTACTTTTGCCTCCCATGTAGCACTTTCTACTTGTTGGTTCCTGCAAAGGACCTTAACAGATGCTAGCTCTTTGTTTCTCAATCTCTCCACTTGCCTATGCAAGATCTGTACTGGAACCTCTCCATAAGTCACATTATCCTCAACAACACCCACAACATCAAGAGGCAGAATAGCATTAAGATCACCAACATATTTTCTCAACATAGAGACATGGAATACTGCATGAACCAAATTCATTTCAATAGGCAACCTCAACTCATAAGCTACCTTGCCAGCATTCTTTATCACCTCATAAGGACCAACATATCTTGGACTCAACTTGCCTTTTTTACCAAAATAAACCATCCCTTTCATCGGAGAAACTTTCAAATAGACCCAATCACCCACTTTGAATTCAAGGTCTCTTCTTCTCGCATCGGGATAGGATTTTTGACGACTTTGGGTTGTTTTCAACCTTTCCCTAATCATCCTAACCTTCTCAAGAGCCTCCATAACGAGATCCAACCCAAATAAAGCCACCTCTCTAACCTCAAACCACCCAACTATTGATCCAAACCGCCTACTATAGAGGGCCTAAAAAGGAGCCATACCAATGCTAGAATGATAGCTACTATTATATGCAAACTCAATCAAAGGAAGACGATCATCCCAACTACCCCTCAACTCCAATACACATGCCCTATGCATATCCTCAAGGGTTTGAATTGTCCATTTGACTTGGCTATTCGTTTGAGAGTGGAAGGCTGTACTCAGGTGAACTTTTGTACCAAGACCCCTTTGAAAAGACCTCCAAAAGTGTGAAGTAAATTTAGCACCACAATCCGATATGATGGACCAAAGGAACCCCATGCAACCTTACTAACTCATAGATGTACATCCTTGCATACTCTTCAGCCCCATATGTAGTCTTAACTAGTAGAAAGTGAGCCGATTTTATCATCCTATCAACCACCACCCATACAGAATCAAAATTCTTCCTAGTCTTGGGAAACCTAACCACAAAGTCGATATTAATCACCTCCCATTCCAAGTAGGAATCTCTATGTCTTGGGTTAGGCCACCCGACCTTTGATGTTTGGCTTTGACTTTTTGACAACTATGGCAATCGGAAACAAATTTGGCAATGTCCCACTTCATGCCTCCCTACCAATATACATCTCTCAAGTCTCTATACATTTTAGTGGAATCGGCCTAGTGCCCAGGTGGTTTGGCCAATAGTGGGCCAAGAAATATTAAATGGTGATGTAGGCAGGGGTTTCCGAGGAATACAAATAACCTCTGGGTTTTTTCAGCTTTGGCGAGCATCTGGAATAACTAGTGAATTACAA
>JAOTQR010078446.1:0-11292 GCA_025774065.1 Solanum ossicruentum
TACGGCACGAGTAGAGTCGTGAGAATCAAATGCATCAAAAACTAGTTTAAGAGCTCATGGTAAACAAATTATTCATTAGGGATCACAAAATTTGGTGTCTTGTAAGCTTTGCCACTTTTATTTCAAATTTCCATATAAGAATAGTAACCAAAATATAATGTAGTTTTTATTATGTACATTACAAGTAATGGTCTCAAAACATGTTAATATAACTTGGGTCTTGATTCAAAAGTTGCGCACATTAACAATCTTTGGACCAAATCAAACTTATAAATTTTTTCCAACTATTGTATCCTTACATTATGGTATTGGTGTTAATCTTGTGTCATGTAGCGATAGATATAGGAAGGAGGAGAAAGGTAAAACCTTATGATAAACAGTAAATAGGTAAGAGTATGTTGGTGTGAATTTGAGTGAGAACTCATTGAATGATGGAGGTAGAAGTGCTAAGTTGGCTTGAAATTTCTAAAATATAGTTGAAGTGGTTAGAGTGATAGGCTTGAATTCAGGGTAATTGTTATGTGAATATTAATGATAGACTAGTGAAGACTTCATAATAAGGGTTTGAGGAAGAATGGTGAGGTAGTGAAGAGGACTAGTGATCTTTTAATGAAAGCCTCTGTGGAATTTTAGAGTTGAGTATTGAGGATTTGTTTTGTATGAGTATCATCTTGGGAATAATGCCTTGAGGCTTAGAAGTAGGCTTGAATGGAAGAGGAGGTGGTGGTGGTTAGATATGAATTTAAGTAAGAGCTGTAAGCTTATGTTGAGGGAGTAGAGTGCCATGAAAGGGAGTACAATTGAGATGAGGAGCTAAGATGGAAGAGTTGTATATTGAGTCTTATGTATTAATGGTCCCATTCCCCATTATAGTTGATGTCTTCCTTCCTGAGTTTGAAATACTGATTGTCAAGGTGTTTTCAAATGATTTGAATTGACTAAGTTAAGACGTTTCATTCGTGCTTGATGGTGAAAATTTCTTAAAGAGTATATCTACTCTTAATTGGAACCGAGTTGTCTACTCTGAGTGCCATGTGACTTTCCAGATGGGTTGATTGAGTATTGAAAGGAGTCTGGATTGTTATTTGTGCCTGACAATGAGAATGTTGAAGGTATTGTCCTTACCTTTAATTAAATTGATTATCTTTTCTTGAGTTGGTTGTCTATTCTTGAGTCTAAATGGGGATTGCTGATATTGATGAGGAGTCAAAAGTTTGATTGACTGATGGGAGTGTCAAGATGAATTCTGAGTCTATTAGTGCCTTGATATTCATCTTTACTCATCATTTGAGGACGAATGATCCCATAAGGGAGATAATGTAGCATTCTAATTTTTTAAGCTAGACCGAGTCATCCTTTATATGATATAGGATTTTAATTGGGGATTCTTAATTGAGCATAAATGTCAAAGTCAATTTCTTAGTATGGGAATAGAATTAGAGATGATATGAGGTCGTAGTTCTAATGTAAAATTTGATAAAATTTAGGTGAACCAATGGCTTGTAAGCTGTATATACATGCTAGGATCAATACCTAAGTATTTAAAGTATATTAGGTGTAATTTAGAGTCATAAGGGGTCTTTTAAGTCATGCCAAGTCAAAAGAATTTCTAGTAGCTAAGTTTTCGTATTAATCGATAGAAGGGTCAACTTCAGATGCCCATATCTTCTAAAGTATATTGCTTTAGGTGCCTTATAATATAATAAAATCGAAGATATTTGAATTAGCTTTCCAACGCATCTGATTTTTCCTTAATCAGAGTTTAGAATAGAAAATTATGACCATTTTAGTGAAGGGGTGCAGAGCTGTCTGAAGGTCCGCGACAGCTTTGCGTCGTAGACCAAACGCGAACCCTCACTGGATAAGCAATGATGTTTTTTGTTCTTTTATTTTGAGGGTACTTTTATCCTAACACCTTTGGGGGTGTATTTATCATTCCCAAAATGAATAAAACTTCAGTTATCATAATCAAAACCCTCCCTCTCGACTCTTAAACATAAACGCTCAAGAATTATCAAGAAAGTCATGAAGTTAGGATTATCTTTCAAGATTCATCCGAAAGATAAGTTATTCTTCATAAATTTCAATCTACCTAACCCGATTTATTCATTTATTCATGAATCTTTAATAGGATTTTAAATCATAGCCTAAGGTTTCAAGAAAACAAATTCAAGAATCCCCCAAAGGATTTCTTCATTGTTCTTCTTCAAGAATTATTGTTATTCTCCATCAAGAACTCTAAAGAGTCTAAGTTAAGAATTCAAGAATCAAAGAGAATTCTTTCAACCAATGTCCTTCCAAGTTCTTTCACTTTAAAAGAACTATCAAGATTGAGGATTTTCTCTAAGAAAGCGAGTATTCAACAAACTTCGATGGAAATATCAACTTTTCAGGTATGTAAAGGCTACCCAGAATATGGAATTGTTCTTCCATGTGCCCCAATTTATAAAGTAGGTTGATAGTTGAAAGTTGATAGATTATGAGTTGAGATTTTTAAAGAATTTCTTGATATTTATGAGTTGATTTTTAAATGAGAATGAGATAGAGCTGAAGGGAAGAATTTATTCCTTTAGTTGATAGATTGATAGATGAGATGAAGACCCCACTTGAGAGGGGGGGCTCGGCTGTATAACCAGTCTTACCTTGATAGACTTATGAGCATGTTGAGTCCTAGGAGGAGTATTAACACCGAAATGGGTAAGAGTGAGTCCAATTAGGACTCATTAACTACATGGCCAACATAGGAAAGGATTAGACCTCGAAAGAGGATGTTTCCTTTGTCCCGCAGAGGACTTGACAGACTTCTTTGGGATCTCCGATAGAATCGTCCTTTACCCCGGTAAGGTACTGGATGAATGTGGTGATGACATCTCTTCATTGTATTACTACCTACTCATAGGTGGTGATTGTCGGTTATAGAAACTCCCAGATAGGTTTCCTTGTTGATAGTAGTCTGATGTTGATGTGGTTGTATGATATCTTGATGGATAGTGAGGTGATAAATTCCTTTCCTTTACTTTGAGTTGAGGATGAGTGGTTGATGAGCTTATATTATACATATATTGTTTACTTTAGACCATTTTACATATAGTACATTCCACGTACTAGTCCTCCTTTGGCGCTGCATCATTTTATGATGCAGATTCTGTAGACAAATGACTTTGGCAGGGTCATCATTAAGGTACAGATTCTCGACAGAGATTTGGTGAGTCCTCCCTTGCCTTCAGAGGACACATTTATTTCTTTTATTTCCTTGAGTTATTTTACTAGATTGTGGTAGCCATGGACTATCATGGTACCTCCTTATATGTTAGTTACAGAAGCTTCATAGACATAGATATTTGATAGTTGAGGTCGGGATTGACTATTGTTTCCCACTCCTTATTTCTATTAATTTGCTTATTTTCATACTCTACATGATAGGGATTGTGGTAGCTCACTGATAGTCTATTTTCTCTACTTATGTTCGCATATGAGTTGATTGAACAAATGCAATGAGACTAGGTGGTTTGTTTGGGGGCTAGTAATAGACTCCGAGTGCTTGTTACGTCTATGGTACCCTCCCAGGCGTGACAAACTTGGTATCAGAGCACGAGTTCAATAGTCCTAGGGAGTCTATGAAGCCATGTCTAGTAGAGTCCTCATTATTGGTGTGTAGAGCTCCGCATCCATAATTTGGAGGCTATAGGACATTTAGGAATTGTTTCCCTTCTTTTAGATTCTAAATCGTGCGATAGAGCTATTTTCTAAGAAGTCTATGGTGATTGGTGCGATGCTCTAAACCTTTTGACTATGCCTCATCCATAAGGTGATAGAACAGTAATGTTTAAATTCTTACCGATGATATTCCCTGCTATATAGTAATCAAAATGGTAGAGAGACTGTACCAAGCTTAAGAGAAGCCGACTAGTGGGCTAAGTTAATTGACTGCAGGAGTGCACCATTACTTATGTGAATCATGCATGAGTTAGGTCTAGATGTACCTAGACCCTCTTTTTCCCAAAACTTGATTCGATGTTATCCATGAGAGAGAAAGTTATGTTTCCAAAGAGTTTAATCTTACCACATAAGAGTGAGATGTGAGGTCTTATAAACCCTGAGTAGAATTGATTCATCCTAGAGTTAGAAGGATGATGATGGAAAGAAAGGGACGAGAGAACAAAAGTGATGAGTGATTGAGGCTTATAGTTAGAGATATGTATCCATTAGATAACTAGTGAAGGGATAAGTCTATGGCCATAAGCTTGATGAAAAAGTTGAAAGTACCCTATGATGAGAGAGAGAGAGAGAGCGATAGTGTTAGAATCTGTTAGAGCACGCCCCAAACTAGAAGGAAGTGTATGTTGATGTGTTGTAGTATTCATATTATTGAGGGTGAACTGTAGCTCTTGAATAAGGGGAAAGAGTGCTTTTAGTGTAATAGATCAAAACTAGGCTTATGATTGTATGTGAGAGTTCATGAGATCCATAAAGTTATAAGCTTAGCCAGATTAGGAGGTATAGTGAATGGGTGAGTGGTACATGAGTTATGAAGAGGGGATATGTTGATTGATTACTCGCTATGAGATTTTAGTAGGATTACGTTCCCTAAATTTTTACCTAGTAATTGCAAGTCGGCATTAGAGAGGTGGTCGATGCAAATGTTAGCTAGACCCTAAGCTAGAATTTTGAGGAGTAATGTTAAAGAAGAGATAGCATGATGACAATGATAGTCCTTGTTGGAGATTTGACCTAAGAGTCTTGTTGTAGTGCGTGTTCAATGATTAAGAAGTCGATTGGCAAAGAACATGGTGCTAGGAGTAGAGTAGAAGTACCCCTTAGATGGAGATAGTGAATTAAGAGAGAACCACTAGGAAAGAGGAGGCTTAAGAGGTTTAAGATATGTAATCATGATTGTGTACAAATAGGTGAGGCTCTAAGTTATGACTGTTATGAGAATTCGAATAGAATATTTAAGTTGTTGATGTGGAGTAGGTTGATGTAAGTAATCTTTATCGTCACAAGAAGCTAAGCGATTGGGGCATATTAATAGATGATGATGAGTTATCCATAATAGTCTAAGTCTTATACAAATAAGTTTATGAGAGCATAGAGGTTGAGAATTAGCAGGCAAATAAAACAAGATGTTAGATTGTAATAATTGTGGAACGTGATTATGTACACTGTTAAGAGCAGCAAATACAAAGAGAGAGAGAGAGAAAGAGAGAATGAGAGAAAGAGAGAGAGACACACAGAGAGAGAGAGAGAGAGGGAGAGTGTCCCATAGAGACATGAAGAAGCTAAGACTTATATTATTGAAAGGAGTCTGAGTGGCTAGTTATATGTATGTGACTATAGAATAATAGAAGGATTTAAGATGCATATTCTTGTGGATAGCGATTCCTTGACCGTGTGGAGGTATATGCTTATAGCCTAGTAGATGAAATTGATTCACAAATTTAGAGAGAGGACCTTGAGAGCTAAAAGGGAGATGATGATGTGAGAAATCGAACTAGATCTTGAGTTTTTGGATTGTGATAGGCTGATCAAGATGAGATATCAATTCTTTTCCATCTCATATAGTCCTTATACTTCAGTTGAGGTAACATTCCATTCTATTTGAGTGTATGACTGTCGTACCTACGGCCTAGTCCCATGTACATCATGTTGCTTCCCAATCATGCTGAGTTTTGAGGATGAGAAGCGATAAATTCATTCATTAATCTTGATCTTACCCTCATGAATCCAAGAGTTTCAAGTCCTATGTTGAATAAGATGCGACCGGAGTTTTATAGTATATATACAGTTCTGTTAACACAGAATGAAGACTTGATAGACAAGAGAGATTGTAATCTATGAATGTGCTCAAATAAGATTTCTCGATTAAATCATTTTAATGATCTTTCATTCTGAGCTCTTTGAGTAATCCAACTTTCTAGTCTTGATAGAAGTGTTGATGATAGTAGAAGGGTGAAGGTTGATGAGAGAGAATGAGAGTTCTGGATTCTAATGTCATATTATGCATGCACTTACCTTGGGCTTGTTATGCCATTATTGATGGTAAGATGTAAAGTATCAAGTTTCAAAGGTATGATCTTGCTTATTTTGCATGGAGAGATAGTAGTTTGAAGTTTTGCAAAAAGGGGAAGTAATGAGTTCCTTGAGGTTCAAATTGTGATGTTGAAAGTAGTAGATTGAGCGTGAGGGTAGATGAGGAGGAGCGAGTGTATCCTTATTATGGTATTGGTATTAAACTTATATTATGTGGCGATGGAGATAGGATGGAAGAGGGAGGTAAAACCTTATGATGAACAGTAGATAGCTAAGAGTGTTGGTGTGACTTTGAGTGAGAACTCATTGAATGGTGGAGGTAGAAGTGTCAAGTAGACTTGAAAATTCTAAAATATAGTTGAAGTAGTTAGAGTGATAGTCTTAAATTTAGGGTTATTATTATGTGAATATTGATGATAGACTAGTGAAGATTTCATAATAAGGGTTTGAGGAAGAGTGATGAGTTAATGAAGATGATTAGTGATCTTTTAATGAAAGCCCCCGTGGAAGTTTAGTGTTGAGTATTGATGATTTGCTTTGTATGAGTATGATCATCTTAGGAATAACGCCTTAAGGCTTAGAAGTAGGCTTGAATGGAAGAGGCAGGTACGGTTAGATGGAAATTTTAGTAAGAGTTGTAATCTTATTGAGAGGGTAGAGTGCCATGAAAGGGAGTATAATTGAGATGGGGTCCTAAGATTGAAGAGTTGTATATAGAGTCATATGTATCAATGGTCCCATTCCCCATTAGATTTGATGGCATCCTTACTGAGTTTGAAATGTTGATTGTCGAGGTGTTCAAATAATTCGAATTGACTGAGTTGTGATGTTCCATTTGTGCTTGATGGTGAAAATTTCTTAACGAGTATCTGTACTCTTAATTTGAACCAATTTGACTACACAAAGTGACTTGTGACTATCCAAATTGGTTGATTGAGTATTGAAAGAAGTTTGGATTGTTATTTGTGCCTCACGATGAGAATGTTGAAGGTAATGTCTTTACCCTTAACTAAATTGATTGTCTTTCCTTGAGTGGGTTGTCTTCTCTTGAGTCTAAATAAGGATTGCTAATACTGATAAGGAGTCAAAAATTTGATTGACTGATGGGAGTGTCAAGATGAATTCTGAGTCTATTCGTGCCTTGATATCCACCTTTACTCATAATTCGAGGACGAATGATCCAAAGAGGGAGACAATGGAGCTCCCCAATATTTTAAAGTTAAGACCGATTCATCATTCATATGATATAGGATTTTAATTGGGGATTCTTAATTGAGCATAGATGTCAAAGTCAATTTCTTAGTATGGGAATATAATTGGAGATGATATAAGGTCAATAGTTCTAACATAAGATTTGATAAAAGTCAGGTGAACCAATGACTCGTAAGTTATATATACATACTAGGATCAATTCCTATGTATTTAGAGTATGTTAGGTCTGATTTAGAGTCATAAGGGGTCTTTTACATCAAGTCAAGTCCAAAGAATTTCTAGTAACTAAGTTTTCATATTAGTCGATAGTAGGGTCAACTTCAAATGACCATATCTCCTAAAGTATAATGAGTTAGGTGACTCATAATTTATCACATCAAAGATATTTGAATTAACTTTCCAGTTCATCTGATTTCGTCCTAATAAAAGTTCAAAATAGAAAGTTATGACCATTTTAGTGAAGGGGTGCAGAGCTATCAAAAGGTCTTCGACAACTCAGCGTTGCGGACCAAACGCAAACCCTTACTGGATAAACAATACTTTTATTTTTAGGGTACTTTTATCCTAACACCTTTGGGGCTCTATTTACGATTCCCAAAATATATAAAACATCAATTTTCATAATCAAATCCCTCTCCCTTGACTCTTAAACATAAAAGCTCAAAAATCATCAAGAAAGTCATGAAGTTAGGATAATCTTTCAAGATTCATCATCAAGGTAAGTTATTCTTCATAAATTTCAATCTATATAATATGAATATCTTCATTTATTCATGAATCCTTAATAAAATTTTAAATCATAACCTAGGATTTCAAGAAAATGAATCCAACAATCCCACGAAAGGATTTCTTGATTGTTCTTCTTCAAGAATTATGGTTGTTCTTCACCATGAACTCTAAAGAGTATAAGTCAAGAATTCAAGAATCAAAGAGAATTCTTTCAACCAATGTGCTTCCAAGTTCTTTCACTTTAAAAGAACTACCAAGGTTGAGGATTTTCTCTAAGAAAGCGAGTATTCATCAAACTTCGTTTGTAATATCAACTTTTCAGCTATGTAATGGCTATCCAGAACATTAAATTGTTCTTCCATGTGCCCCAATGTATAAAGAAGGTCGGTAGTTGATAATTGATAGGTTATGAGTTGATATTTTTAAGGAATTTCTTGATATTTATTTCTAATTCTTATATATTATCTTAAATTGATGATCATCAAATTTTAAATTACTGTTTACCTGTATTATTGACTGATTATATGTTCATTCTATATAATTTTTCTTGTTGAATACAATAATAATGAACTTATGGTGATGTCTAGAGCTTTGATTGTTTATGGATGTGTTGATTGCTGAGGCCTGATTCTTGTGATGAGTACTGTGATGGCTGAAGTAGATGAAGTTAATAATCTTGAGGTTTAAATGAGAATGAGATAGAGTTGAAGGGAAGAATTTATTCCTTTAGTTGATGGAATGATAGATGAGATGAGGACCCTGCTTGAGAAGGGGGGTTGACTGTATCACCAGTCTAACCTTGATAGACTTATGTGCATGTTGAGTCCTGGGAGGAGTATTAGCACCAAAATGGGTAAGAGTGAGTCCCACTCATACTCATTAACTATATAGCCAGTGTAGGAGAGGATTATACCTCGAAAATGGATGTTTCCTTTGTCTCGAAAAAGACTTGATAGACTTATTTGGGATTCCTGATAGACTCGTCCTTTACCCCGACAAGGTAATCGAGAATGTGGCAATGACATCTCTTCATTGTATCACTATCGACTTATAGGTGGTGATTGTCAGTTATAGAAACTCCCAGATAGTTTTCCTTATCGGTAGTACTCCGACATTGATGTGGTTGTATGATGTCTTGATGGATAGTGAGGTGATAGGGTCTTGTCATTTACTCTGCGTTGAGGATTAGTAATTGAAGAGATGCTGTTATACATATATTGTTTACTTTAGACCGTTTAACAGACAGTACATTCCACATTCTATCTCCCCTTTGACTCTGCATCATTTTATGATGCAGATTCTATAGATAGGGGACTTCTGCAGGCTCATTGTTGAGGATCATAGATTCCCGACAGAGATTTGGTGAGTCTTCCCTCGCCTTCGGAGGACACATTTATTTATTTTATTTCCTTGAGTTATTTTACTGGATTGTGGTAGCCATGGCCTATCATAGTACCTCTTTAGATTTTAGTTATAAAGGCTTCATCGACATAGACAGTTGATAGTTGAGGTCGGAATTGACTATTGTTTCCCAATCCTTATTTCTATTTAAATTCTTATTTTCTTACTCTACATGATAGGTATTGTGATAGCCTAACCTGGGGGCTAGCATTAGACTCCGAGTGCTTGTCACTTCTAGGGTACCCTCCTGGGCGTGATAAACTTTGTATCAGAGCATGAGTTCAAGAGTCCTAGGGAGTTTATGAAGCCATGTCTAGTAGAGTCCTAATTATTGGTGTGTAGAACTCCATATCCATAATTTTGAGGCTATAGGACATTTAGGAATGCGATAGAGTTATTTCCTATGAATTCTATGATGATTCATGCAATATTCTAAACCTTTTGACTCTGCCTCGTCCACGCGGTGATAGAGACATCAATGTTCAAATTCTTACCGATAACATTCCTTGCGATATAGTAATCAAAATGATAAGGAGACTGCATCAAGCTTGAGAAAAGCTAACCAGTGTGCTAAGTTGGTTGACTAGAAGGTTAGCATCGTTACTTATGTGAATCATGCATTTGGGTTAGTTCAAGATATACCCAGACCCTCTTTTTTCCAAAACTTGCCTTCGATGTTATCCATGAGAGAGAAAGTTATGTCTCCAAAGAGTTTAATTTTATCACCTAAGAGTGAGATGTGAGGTCTTATAAACCTTGAGTAGAATTGAATCATCCTAGAGTTAGAAGGATGATGATGGAAAGAAAGGGACGAGAAAGTAAGAGTAATGAGTGGTTGAGGCTTATAGTTAGAGATATGTATCCATTAGGTAACTAGTGATGGGATGAGTCGATGGCCATAAGCTTGATGAAAAAGTCGAAAGTGCCTTATGATTGCCACGACGAGATATGGTATAGAGCGAGAGAGATAAAGTTAGTGTCAGAATGTGTTAGAGTGAGCCCAAACTAGAAAGAAATGTATGTTGATGTGTTGTAGTATTCATACTATTGACGGTGAAGTGTAACTCTTGAATAAGGGAAAAGAGTGCTTTTAATATGATAGATCTAAATTAGGCTTATGATTGTATGTGAGAGTTCATGAGATTTATAGAGTTATAAGCTTAGCCTGATTAGGAGGTATAGTGAATGGGTGAGTGGTACATGAGTTGTGAAGAGGGGATGTGTTGATTGATTACTCACTATGAGATTTTAGTAGGATTATGTTCCCTAAATTTTTACCTAGTAATTGCAAGTTGACATTAGAGAGGAGTGTGATAAATGCACACGTTAGTACTAGACGCTAAGAAAGAATTTTGAGGAGTAGTCTTAAAAAGGAGATAGCATGATGATAGGGATAGTTTTTGTTTGAGATTTGACCTAAGGGTCTTACTATAGTGTATATAATTAAGATGTTGATTGGCAAGAAACATGGTGCTAGGAGTAGAGTTAAAGTACCCCTTAGATGGAGATAGTATATTAAGGGAGAAGCACTAGGAAAGAGGAGGCTTAAGAGATTTAAGATATGTAACCATGATTGTGTACAAATGGATGAGGCTCAAAGTCATGTCTGTTATGAGAATTCGGATAGCATATTTGAGTTATTGATGTGGGGTAGGCTGACGTAAGTAATCATTGTTGTCACAAAAAGCTAAACAATTGGGGTGTATGAATAGATAATGATGGGTTATCTATAGTCTTAGTCTTATATAAATAAGTTTATGAGAGCACAGAGGTTGGGAATTAGCAGGACAAAAAATAGGATGTTAGATTGTAATAATTATGGAACATGATTATGTGCGCCATGAAGAGCAGCAAATAAAGAGAGAGAGAGAGAGAGAGAGAGAGAGAGAGAGAGAGAGAGAGAGAGAGAGAGAGAGAGAG